>ML830593.1:71633-82981 GCA_009831015.1 Picea engelmannii | reverse complement strand
TATAAAATATATTAAAAATATATATTAGTATTTTTTAATATATTAATATATTTTATAATATTAATATTTTAATATTAATGTATTAAACTAGTATAGATCTATCTTAATCTCAAATTTATTAAGCTTCAAAAGTGATCAAATTTTTTTAGGTGAAAACTTATTTAGAGTGCAAAACTCAAGGAAGGGTTAAGGGTTTGCACCTCCAGAGATTTGATCCCTCTCAAAGCTTGATAGATCCGGAGTTAAGAGAAATCTATGCTAATTGCAATTCATTAATTAATTATCCAATTTCTTTTAATAATTTATTAAAAATCATTTATTATTATTATTATTATTAATTGTGTTGGAGTTTAAAAATGTTCTAAGTACATACTCCATCCATTTTTCTCTAACACTTTTAATGTGAAAAATATTTTCAAATTATTAAATTATGTAAAAATATTCTCACTTATTTCATAATCTTTAATTTTACATTTTATTCACTTTTAATTAATAGCAAGATTTAGAAATCTCAACCTTATTTTTAACATAATACAAATCCAAAATAGATTCAGCCTTAAGTCCTCTTTAGACCTAAAAAAAAGAGGATGAAGAAAATGTATTACTAGCCTATCATGTTATTAAAAAATTATTAATAATAAATTAGTGAAAGTACAACTTTTAAGGGAGATGATATGGTTTAAATGTCTCTTTGTACCAAGAGTAGTTAGATGTTTTAGAGTTCAATGTGGACAAGATATTGTCATTTAATATTACTTATGTGACGATAACAATAACATAAATTCATTTAAGAAAATTAAATTAACATAAATCTATCTTGAACTCAAGATCTATACAGAGGGGTCCAATTTTTTAACATGTAATTTTTTTATCATTTAATATAAAAGAATTAATACATAACAACATCTTCTCATATTAAATTGTAAAGCATCTAATTATCCTCAATATAATAATACATATTCTTAATCTATATATTATTATATTCTTAATCTATCTGAAAACTATTTAACTAAATAAAAAATTTTAATAACCATTATTTTATTTGTTGTATTTATCAACACTACATATTTATCTAATTAAATAATAATTTACCATCACATTAACCCTTGAGTTTAATTTCTGACCTTGGAAAATAGAAAAGCATACCTCATTTTATTTGAAAACTATTTAACTAAATAAATATATTTCAATAATAACCATTATTTTATTTATCAACACTACTAATTTATATAATTAAATAGTAATTTGCTATCACATTAAGCCTTGAATTTATAAAATTATTTAACTAAATAAATATATTTCAATAATAACCATTATTTTATTTATCAACACTACTAATTTATATAATTAAATAGTAATTTGCTATCACATTAAGCCTTGAATTTGATTTCTCGCCCGAAAAATAGGAAGGGCATGGCTCATCACGAGTCATATTAATTTTTGCAAGGAATGTGTGAATGTATTGGTGTAAGGTATTGTTTATTAACTTTTAAAAGAAATATATTTAAATATGATTAAAAAAAGTCATTTAATTTTTTAAAATATTATTTATTAAAATAATGTCAGTTTCTTTTTAAGCCTAAAGTTCAATGGGATTAAATATCTATGTCAAAGATGCCCTTTCAGTGTCTCTTTCTAGAATTGGGATTTTGTATATGTAGTTTGTCAAAGATGCCATTTTGCTATCTCTTTCTAAAGTTAGAATGCTTTATATTTTCTCCAAGTTGTTGATGTTATAGCTATGCTTCTGGGGAGGATAAATATTAAAGTACTGAATATATTGTTGTCATTAATATACACTGATAAAGCTGTGAAACTTTATAGCCACAAAGCAATTTTAAAGTCCAATGTATGTAACGCTTTATACTCTAGATTAATTTTTTATTTTGAGAGAAATTATTTCCTTGCAGTCACTCACCCTCTAGGCCCAGGCTTAGGCATCCTCTTCACTGCTATACAGTCCCTCAAGCGATCCATCTTGCCTTGCCAAGGTTTTCTCGAACAAGAAGAACTACCCATCGTGTGCATGATCCCAATAGTTTACAAGAACTATTAGGGTCTCATCTTCCTTACGGTCACTCACCCTCCAGGCCCAAGCTCAGGCATCCCCTTCACTGTTATACAGTCCCTCAGGTGATCCATCTTGCCCTGCCAAGGTTTTCTCGCACAGAAAGAATTTCAGAGACTCTTTCGAGTCTTATAGTCGACATGTCCCTTAGACTTGCTCTGTCGTGGTGTCCCTCCGGCTTGTGTTACCTCAACACAATGTATTTCAGGCGATCATGACTTATCACAGGGTTCTCATGGCTCAACAGTAGCCATTTTTCATCATTTTCAGCTTTGACAGCCTTCATATGTCCTTTCTGGATAGATCTTTTCTCCTCACCTATATCACAGGTATACAAAATTCATGAGACATCATTATAAATTCTAACTTTCATAATTTTATTGCAAATCTGCCACCCATATATTTTCCAATCTCTTCTTTTATTTTCAGATCTATTCTGTACGGAACTAGATTTACAAGCATGGGACTTTCTTTCCCATAACATTTTAGCTCAGCAGGAAATCGGTCTTCCTTATGGGCTTACAGCATTGCCATATCCAAGACTCCTTCTTCCTGCAATCATTAGTCAGCTGATCAAAGTGTTAGTTCTCATGCACATACATTTTTATTACACCTTTACAATGTCGTCACAAACAATTTCATAATTGTGCATACTTACAATCAAATTCACTTTCTCAAAAAGGAAATACCATTCCTTGTACTTTGGCTCAGCAGGCAATCGATCTTTCTTATGGGCTTACAATACTGCCATATCCAAGAGCCTTTTCTCCCTACAATTCATTCTTTACATAGCCAAACAAATTGTTACTATCTCATCCATCCATGTATATATATATATATATATATATATATATATATATTCAAAATCATGCATACTAACAGTTCAAGTAATTTTCATCTATTCAAGGATACAAAGCAAAAGGATACATCATCCCTTACCTATGCATCATTCCAGCCTACCAAATTTTTAAAATGTAATTCAGGTATCAATTGATTTTAATGAATGCGCCAATATCCGTGGCCACATTCATACCTAATGCACCCTTGCATTATTTTCAAGTTTGCCATACTTTATGACAGGTTCTTGGCCATGGTGTGTTGTAATTTAACCAACCTCTTCACCACATGGCTTATTCATTTTCATCCACTCTTAGAGCAGGACCATGCTTCCTGCTATAGGCCGATCATGACCCCAGATAAGTACACATGAAACTCAAAGGTTTCACATGAATGCCTTTAAGCATTCTTCCTCCATTGATAACCAGTGTGCCACCGCTCATGGCCACCCAAATTTGTTTTCCTTCAGTGTTTTCATAATGTAATAAAAACCTTGGAAGGTTCTCCTTCCTCACTGAAAATTCCATTGTATGTGCTTTATGAAAACATGAATTTCCTTGAAGAAACCCCATGCAACGTGCTATCTATGAGCACTTTATGTTTCCAATCGTTCTTGGATTGGTCCCTGTGTTCATGACATATTAGTTCATGAATTCTTCTGAGGATTTACAATCAGCCTTTACTACCGGGGGTTCACACCTCCATCACTCAGGTTCTTCTTCCCTAATCATACCCTACTTGGTTATCCATGGCATACCACCACCCTTTCAAATCTCATGCCTAACATGAGACAATAAAATATTTCGGAAGGGATTCTCACCCGAATCCTTTCATACCCTGAGCCACATAAGCCTGAACATTTTTATACATGTTCTTGGTTGCTAGCACCCTCTGTCTGATTTTTACCTCATCAGCAGTGCTTTATGGGGACTTTTACAGTCCCTTCAATCATTCTTCAACAAGAACCTCCTCATAGTCACCCTCTTATTGAGGTTGTTCATTTTTGGCAACTGTCTCTCTCAATAGTTCCAATCTTATTCATTTATACACATGACATATATCATAAGCACATTAGTCATCATGTAAATTAAAATGCAAGTACCATAGCATTTAAATTAATAAAATATTTTCAGACATGTCCTAGCATATCTGTATGCACTTCATCACATTATCCTTAATGTTTCCACAAGTGCAACATAAATAGATTTCAACTGTGTCTTTAGAAATACAATCCTTATCACTATGATGTCAAAACATTCACTTTTATTAGTAAATCAGTTTTCTCATCGTAAGCCTGTGTGCAGTTGCCATAGGTATATTTCATAGCCTACATACATATTTATCTCAAAATCAGTCAACTCATGATTAGTTACAATCATTCTCATGTGATCCTCAAAGGCATAAGCATTTTCCTCTTATCATGACAACAGAGCATCCTTGCTCGTTTACTCTTTCATCTAATTATATTAATATTTCCCGAGGAAATGGAATACATTCCCCTCAGGCTATTGTTTGGAACAAAACTTTCATGACTCCCCAGAATGGAGTCAGCTATGCATCCATAGTATTCATTTAATCTTGGCAAGTGCAATGCTTGCCTCACGTTTCACTCATCATGGCAATCATAATGGGCTTTTAGTATACTTATACTCTTACATCATACATAAGCATCACTTGCACATTTAATATCATTCATACCTAACTAGTATTAGTATCAGGCTTCATATCAAGAAGCTTCATAATGCATTAAATCCATGCACTCAAGCATACACACACAACTAAGTATTCATCATACTAGCTTAGTTTTATCCTTAGTGTTCTTTTAGTTAGATATTAAAGTCACTTACATGACTAATCTCGCAGTCATAACTCATACTGATGTTTCCTTCTCTTATGGAAATAACCAACTAGGATCACTTTCCTTTTAATACTATAGCAGCTGGCAAGAAAACATTCTTGCCTCAACCTCCTTGGAACATTACCCAACTTATAAATACATTATGGGCAATTCTAACCATGCCCAAGGTAATAGAGTCAACCAAACTAGCTTCCAATTATATTTATATAGCTACCATCCACCACTGGATGTCAATCTGACCCATTGGGATTCTAGAAGTGCCCCAACACTCCCTTTACCACATTCAAGATCAACATTTAGTCAACCATTTTATCTTAGCTTTAGCAATAATGTCTAATACCATTTGGACGACTTACCAAGTATCATAGTTCAGAAATCTAGAGTATCTTTAGGTCAAGATCGGTCTTGACCATTATATCTTGAGTTTTTCCTTATGTTCAGCACAGTCAGGGACAAAGGCCATCATCCTCCTCCCACAAGAACTCTGGTAGATTATTTTTCCTATCCACCAAGCAAGGGAAGATGTTGTGATTTCTCACTCAATCACTCTATAATTCTACAGCTTTGTTTATCAGCTTGATTAGAAAAACCTTGTCCAACAATTCCTGTACCTATAAACAAAATTTGTTTCTCAATCCACTTGAAACCCAAGAGTGGCACATGCTCTCCCTTTTCAGGGAATGGTCGCCATAATCATTCCTTTGTTTATGAGGGGTTATACACCTATACTAGATTTAACCCTTCATCAAAGCAATAATCATTACTGCTACGGATCCTTTCCATTCGTTCACATTTCTATTTTAGTTTAAAGATTAGTGTCCTTTAGCATAATCCCACTCTTGTAGGGTCGGCTATCATTTCCCAAAGGAATGATATGCTTCCTTAAAGTACTTCAATATATTTTCATATGACTCGTGCATGAGCCCAAGAAGGCCAAGTGTTGTAACCATGCTCTGATACCATTTTGTCACACACCCACACCGGGCATACGAATATTTTCTTATTTTCTTATGGGCCAGGAACTCCATTCATGGTTCCTAATTCGGGAGGTCTGGGAATCAGTCCGAACTCCTGGTCATGGATTGTTCTTAACTCTGTTGAGTTGGAGAAGCTCTTCAATTCCCTACTGGAATCTCATGAACAATCCACAAAGCCTTTCTATGAAATTATGCCTATGTGACTAAGAATTGCACGCAAGCCTCTACTCCATGCGACCACGGTTGTGACCGCACGCTTATGAAAAGGTGCATCACAAATTCATGTATCAAGACTTTGTGAATGAGCCACCTCGATTCTCCCGGTAGATGATTTTCGACAGGAGCTTAGCACTAGCTAGCTCCTTTCTTATCTTCCTCCACTGGACCACCACCTGTGACCACCGGCTTAACCTAACGATGCGTTGCATTTCATGACTTCATAACTTTCGATGCAAGGCACCCAACCTCCTCCAACTCTCGAGTTCTGAAAGGGCTTAATAGCCATTAGCTCCCTCCTTTTCCCTCCGTCCATGTGACCACTTACTACATCTCGGAGCCTAACTCCAAGGCGCGTCGAAACTTCGCATATCGCAAGTTCTCACAACTTCATTCTTTGACTTCTCTACCCTGCGAGTCAGTGAAATGTTGAGATCTCGCCACGTGCCCTCTTTGATGGATGACCACGATCAAGTCGCAATTTCGCATATTGCGAGTTCACAGAACTCTTTCCTTCGAAATCCCCGATGTGTGAATCAGCGAAATACTGATCTTTCACCGCGTGTCCCTTCCGATGGACAACTCAGATCATGTCGCAATTTCACGTATAGCGAGTTCCTAGAGCTCTACCCTTTGACTTCTCTGATGTACAAGTCAGTGAAACGTTGATCACTCGCCACGTGTCCTTTCTGACGGACGGTCCTGATTACTTCATGGGTTCTCCTTTCATGATCTTGCTCTTGTCTTCACCTCAGATCTTTCGGTGTCGATCCTCCGGTGTGTATGTGGATCTTCTCCACGTGTCCTTCTGGATCCAACGGTCTAGAACGGTTTCACGACTCCTTCCTTTGTGAGTTTGCTCCTCTTCTCCTTGCAATTCTCCCAGTGTCCGATTCCATGAACACCCCTGATCTGTTGCCACCTGTCCTTCGAACGATGGACGGTTTTGAATGTTTTGGAACTTCTCTCGTGCACCTTTCTCCGAATCCAATGACTTTCGATCCACGTGTTCAGATCCAATGGTCCAGATCTGATCTCCTCCTCATGCGTGTTCTTGCCTGCCTAAACTCTAATCAGATGGTCCCGATGCTCCCACGAACTACGGTTAAGAATGAATCGCGATTTCGCATGTCGCAACTTTGGAAACTAAGGACCTTTGTCCTCTCAACTCCTGATATCCGATTCCACGAAATGAACCAACGGTTCAGATCTCTTCTAGATTGAGGGCTCCCATTCTTCCTGGGATTTGGGAGTGGAATGGCTCCCACCGTTGTCCTCCTTGCAACTTCGCTTGATCCAACGACTTGTGGCTATTGACGTTCGTTGAACCTACGAAGACTAAAGGAGTCGAGGCGTTTATCGCTTATGCTCCTTCTTCAAATATAATGGTCATGACAGACCTGAGACCCTCCCGAAAGGATCTCGTTCATTGATCCTCCAAACGAAGGAATACTCCCTTTCATTACTTGAACTTCTCGCTATCCCTCCTGAGCTTCGTCAATTATGAAGGATTTAAGAGCGTTACGTTCTTTCTCCTGAACTTAACACCTAAAGGGATCTTCGACACAACTATTGCGCTCCTTCATCAAGTCTAGGACTTAAGGGGTTCTGGGTTTCTATTTGCCTCGCAGATAGCCTATGCATATCTACACTACCTCTCCTGAACTTAACAAACTCCATCCTCCAAGGGACTCAGAACGACTAAGAGAGTAGACCTGCGTACATGAAATTACGCCTAAGGTCGATGAACTCACAGTTCGTGACTCTAGCTTATGCCACCTTAGGACACAAGCATTTATGAGTATACAACACGTCCTATCCATATTATTTCTTACTTGCCTAATTATACAACCAAGCAGAAATAGAAGGGATGCAATATATCCATTAAGAAATCATGCACATTCCTGAAAACATTCATAGTATAACCAATTCATACAAAATTATAGCTAAATTACACAGGGTAGGAGATCACTTATCTATTACAGGTTGTTGCCAACAAACTGACTGTGGGTGTTTGTCCTTCCACCCAACCATAGGCTCATAGGCATTCAATCTTAGCACTCTGGCCACCCCCATGCCAAGCCATGATATCATCAGGGAGCTCTCGTAGTTCTTAAGAGTTCTTTCTCTGTTTCAGCTTCTGCTCGGGTTCTGTTCTCTGCGCACTTTTAGAGGTTTTCCTCTCTGTTATGGCCTCGGCGAGTTTTATCAGATGCTCATCCAGCATCAAGCTCGCGGCCTTCTGATCATGCTCCCCTGGAGAGCTTCGTGCATCTCCCTTACGAGCTTCCTCCCTCGTCTGGTTGTCCCCCCCTGTCTTTATCTCTCTTCCTTAGAAGGTTTTTTCCGACCTATCCTGTTCCTTCTGTCAGAAGGAAGCTCGGGTCAGTAGGTCTCTGCAGTACTTTGGCCTAACAACCCATGTTTCCATTCATGGGGGCGGTTGATTGTTCAACCACCAGTCCTTTCTTCATTAACTGATTTCTCTCCTCTAGTGATATCATGGCCAGTACTTTCAAGGCTTCACCTCCACAGTCAGTTATTGGCAACTCAAACAATAATACATTTACATTGTCCTCATGCCTTAGCATGGTAATTCCTATTTTATGATTAATTACAAATTGGGGGAAACAGGGTGTTACACAGATGTAGGAAAAAATTGTGGAAATGGGACTGCCCACTAAAGATCAAGTTATTTTCTTGGTTGGTTGTTGAAAATAAAATACTAACGTGGAAAAATCTACAAAAAAGAGGTTGGGTGGGGCTAGGGATATGTCATCTTTGCAAAGGTAAGAGGGAATCCAGTAAGCATCTCTTTGTGAATTTCCCTCTCACTATTTCAGTTTGGAATAAGGTTAAACATGCTCTTAAATACACTAATGGATGGTATGGTCAAACAGTGAATGAGTGCTTCGAAAATTGGGCAAAACAGAACTTTGATTACCCAACTCTGCCAGCTTTTATTTGTTGGTTTATATGGCTTGAAAGAAACAAGACAATCTTTGAGGCGGGGACCCCATCTATCCAGAAGATAGTATTCCAAGCGATTGAAGCAGTGAGTATCTACAGAAAAAAGGTAAAAGAAATTCATTCTAGAACTACAACCTTTGATTGGCCGGAAGATAGAATCATGGGATGGTTCGACAGGGCAGCTCAACGGAATGGTGAACAAAGTGGGGCGTGAGGCTGGATAAAGATCAACAAAAACACGTCATACAAATGGATGCTAAATTGTGGTCGAGGAACAGACACCAGGGCAAAACTCATGGGTGTTTGGGCCTCTCTATTCCTGGCTACTAGACTGTCAATTCCAGACTTACATGTGTTAGGGGACTCAAAGATAGTCATTGATTGGCTTATTCAGAAAGGAGCCCTCTAGGTTGTCTCTTTAGAAAGCTGGAAGGAAAGGATTAAAGACATTCTAAAAATCTTCAGGAATATAACTTTTGCCCATATATAGAGAGAAAAGAATCAAGAGGCGGATAGATTATCAAAATTGATTCTAACAAAACCATCCAGAAGCATAGCCTATAATCAAAGGGAGTGTGGTCATGAGGATCCCACTCTATTCTTAAAGATGTATTAGAAAGCTCTGAGGGGAGATTTATTCTAGTATAGTAATAGATGATGGTAACAGTAGCTATAGTATATAGCTAAGTATGAAAGACAATATTACAATTTTTTAATTTTGTCATCTTTTGATTTACACAAGACGAAACTCCTTATATAAGAAATATGATATTTATAAGTAGCTATATTTTAGTGTTTTATTAGCCAAAGATATCAATAACCTATGATGTAAGGCATACTATGAAAACAAATTATAATATAATAGAAATTTTGTGTGGAAACAATATACACTTTACACGTTGACATTTAATAAGTGTATATGTCAAGATATACACTCTTAAACGTAATATTGCAAAGCATTTATTAATAGTACTTATGTGAATTTCCAACTAACATGTTTTTTCTTTCCAATAATAAGAAATTGGAATCCTTATTTATTTAATGGAAAGTAAAACCAACGAATTGCACTTTCCTTTAATGTATTTTTATGACAATTTTTTTTAACATGTTTTTAGCTTCCAATAATAATAAGAAATTGGAATCCTTATTTATTTAAAGGAAATTAAAACCAACGAATTGCACTTTCCTTTAATGTACTTTTTTGACATTTTTTTTAACATGTTTTTTTTTCCAATAATAAGAAATTGGAATCTTTATTTATTTATTGGAAAATAAAACCAACGAATTGCACTTTCCTTTAATGTATTTTTATGATATATTTTTTTTATTGTAATTTGACAAATTGTGTAGCTAAAATGGTGAAATTGTGTTTTTGATTTGTTGATATTGCAAAGTGAAAGGACCCTTGAGTTTTGACACTTTTGAATCATCTTTTCCACTAGAATTTAGCAAATTAGCAAATTTTTAGTTGACGTCATTGGAATGGTGAAATCTATTTGGTAGTGCATACCATGGGTGCCTAAGGGTTTTGATTTTGTTGAGATTTCATATTGTAAGTGCTCTTGGGTTTTTAACACCTCTGAATCATTATATTTTATTGGAATCTAATAAATTTTGATTTCGTCCTATTGGAATGATACTCGAGATGCTATCAAATTTTTGATTTGTTTATGTTGCAAATCACAATTGCCTTGATATTTTTACATATTTAAATTGATCAATAATATTAAAATGATACTCGAGATGTTATCAAATTTTTTATTTTTTTATGTTGCAAATCACAATTGCCTTGATGTTTTCTACATATTTAAATTGATCAATAGTATTAGAGTCATTTGAACCAAAGGTGCAATTCATTAACTATTTTTTTTTAATTTATTAAAAATAATTTATTTTAATTTATTAAATTATTTATTGAGGAATTTGGCTAATTTATGGTTAAAGAAATTATGGGTACTACCATAATTAATCAACATTGTTACCATTTTTTCCTTCATATAACTTTTCATTTTAAGATTTTGAGTGATAATGGCAATATATGGTTGGAGTGGTCTCTTTTGGTTCTAGATCTTGAGAAAGTTCCAAATATTGTTCTTCTTCCTCTTCACAATCTTTGTAGAATAATTTATTCTACCACACTTATGTCCCTTATTGTGCTTGTTGTCACATTTAAAACATGGTCTCTTTGCTCTTCCTTCATCCATTTGTTGAGGTGTCAAGATTGTGGATTGAATGAGGTTAGGAGTGGGAACACTTTTCTCTCTATAGGTGTTAGTGACAACCCTTCTAGTAGTTGTAGTTTTAGTTTCAACTCTCTTCACCACACTAAAAGTTTTCCCCAAGGATTTAGGCTCCAAGAGACGCACCTCATGTTGGATGCCTCCTTTAAAGTGCCCATAAAAGATCCAACAAATTATCCTCC
>ML830593.1:8149-40914 GCA_009831015.1 Picea engelmannii | reverse complement strand
GTGATATCAAAGTGTAGTGCCCCTCTTTAGTGGTTCTAGCACAATTTGATTGCAACAATCCAAGGATAAGCCTCATATTTTATTAAACTTTGAAGATCAGGTCCAGGTGGGTGTTGGGGCTGGATATGTTAACTCCATGTTAAGCATTTAGTTTAACCATTTGTTTTACGTGCAGGCATATCTGCATAGTGGTTCCTACTATCCACCATTTTTGTGGATCTATACACCACAACCTAGCATGCAGCGAATGGTCGCATACATCCACCTAATCCCTACCCTCACTCGTCACAGTCTTGCATATCCCTCACAAGTTGAAAACCCTAAACCTAACAAGATCATCTCCCCTCGACATCAAGATAAAATTTATTCAAGGTTATGGATCAGGGAGGATGTGGCAACTGAGCTGGCAATGGAAGAGGAGATCATGGATTATTCAACTAATCCATTGGAGGTCCAGTTGATCTGGTTGAACCTGCTTCCATGCTCCTTTGGTTTTGTTGAGGGTGCACAAGAGTGGTACATGGTGGGGGCACACTCGTAGGAGGAAGGTGTGATGAACATCCTTGATGAGTTGGCTCAAAGGTTATCCAAACTTAATACTAGGATGTAATCCAAGCTAGAGGTGAGGGCATAATAATGTGTAGTTGGTTACCCTAAGGGAATTCATTCTACCTCAATCACACCTTCTGTGACACACTGTGGAGAGGATACAACAAATCCAAGCTTGTCATTCCACTGGATGAATGAGACTAGAGGATTTACTCACCATAAAAAAGGTACTGATACCAATGCCTTGAATTTTTCTTTTGATGGGGAGTTCGAATTCTTGTTTTGCAATCATTTTGGCTTGTTCGCAATGAAACCAAAGGAAGGGTTTATTGATAAATATTTGGATATTTCCCTCATGAGAAGCTCCACTACAGTTGAAGCAGGGAGCTGAGGGAACCCTTCTCTATAAGGAAAAAGAAGATTCGAGAAATGGAAATGTATCAAAAATATCAAATATCGTCATGACAACACAAGTAAACAATGACAAGATTAAACCAAAGATTAAGAAGGATATGCTTATTAGGGTACCGTATTGACACTGAAATGAAATAATTTACAATGCGCAAGAATCAACATACCAATATCCCATGGTACCTAAATAGAGTTGATGGTGTACTTACATATTGAAGCATTCAAAGATCTATGCACATCGAAGTCAACAACAAAAAGATCGAATCCATAATCTAATCATCAAATAGTTCCTAAAAGAATCCACCTCAGATGGATTGATCCTTTTTCAAAGTGACAATACTGTTCAAGGCTTCGAAGGTCTTATCGCCTCATGTCCTCAACCTTATGAAATAGGTGAAAGATACAAGAAGATGGTTCTTCTAGAAGTTGTTTTCCTTGCCCATGCGTTGAGGACAAAACATTTTCAAGGGGAGAAGACTTGTAATATATCTAAAGTATATTACCACTATGTAATGATGTATAATCATTTACACTGTACTAAGTAGTCATGTATATCAATATTCTACATTTATTATATTGTAATTAATGATAGTCATATATTTTCCAAAAGAACACAACTTATCAAACCTTACATGTATTTATAAATATCCATTGTACTCAATCAATCATCATTCTCATATATATTCATATAATAAATTGTTATTATTTAATATGGATATATGAGATTGCTTTATGCATTCATGATGTTCTCATGAAGTGAACCACTAGGTTCACTACAATGATTGTCTAGACCCAACTCCCTAGTAGACCTAGAATGACTTATAGCCTTTTAAAAAAAATCTTCATCTTCTTACAGCGTATCCAAAGGTAGTTCAACATCACCATCATCTTGTGAACCACCATAATCCCATATCTTAGTGGATCTAACAAGGTAGTCTTCATGATTGCATGATAGATAGTGAAGATTTGAGTGAATATACACTAGATTTTATGCTTTTTTGTTTTTTGGTAAGTCGATTTCTCTTATCTAAATAAATAAAAATAGGCTCACTCCAATTTCTCATACATGTTTACAACAAGATAGTTACAAACAATATTATCTCCATTTTTTTCACACAAGAGGGGTAGGCTTTATCTACTACAACAATTGTATAGTACCTGTTACTCAATTTCAATCCATGTCATGTCATGGACAAGAGTATGTGTACTCAAGGAACAACGAGGTCCTTATATATGCTACTTTATCACGGGAGGTTTCAATGATATATACATTAAATATATTCGACCCATGCCACGTGGGAAATACTTAATGAACGTTAGTTACATAAAGTTATTGCATCCATAAGAGGAAACTTCATCTTATAAAATCGCAAAAGTCCACCGTTACGTACGTGTTATGTAGTCCGTGTATAGCTTTCACTATTTAGTTGAGCTACCACGATATGGTTATGAATCAATCAAACTCATTAAGGATAAGGATATGGTTTTAATCGTTAAAACTATATGTTTAAAACATTAAATTTAATATGTTATTATTTTGTATTGTTGTATGTCTAATTAAAATGTATATAGTAAGCATCATACTTTTTGTAAATGATATTTTCAATATATGTTTATGATTAGTCGGAGTGTAAAAGATTGTTTGTTTGTATAATAATAATTTAATAATATTTCTTAGTGATTTAAGTTTTGGGTAAAAAATATATATTTAAGGAGAAATTGTGGTTTGATAGAGAATTAGAAGATAAGGGGTGGAAGAGTGGGGACCATCCTTACTTGATCACAGAGGAAAAATTGAATAATTGTATGCTTGTGGATTGGGAACGTCATAAAGTCATGAAATAATCAGGCATCAACTTACCCATTACTACAGGGAATAAGGTTAGCAATGAAAGTGCAAATTCAATATTTATAGTAGTGGAGGATTCTAGTACAATTTAATGCACAAAAAAATTAGTCCAACTGATTAAAAACTTTTCTTTATCCTAGTTCGAGATCAACATGAGGCAAAAAAAAATCCAAACCATCTCCTTTATCAAGTCTTAAGGAGCCTTTACTGCCAAGCTAATTTGTTAGCCAACAAGGCAACAAAATTAAACATAAGGGAGCTTTGGGTTAATGGCCAATTAACCATCCAAGCCATACCTTAATATTCCCTTTGGAACTTAATGATAAGCAAATGTATTATGCCACATGTCCCTCACATGCCAACCTCTCTACCAAGGCAATGCGATAAACTTGACAAGACCCAAGGCTCCCTCACACATGTTTGAGCTTGCAGGGATGATGGGTAATGAAGGCATAGATTTAATACAGGCCAGGCAAGGTGGGATAATGGACAAACTGACCTTTGCATAGTGGGAGGAACATGGGTAGCTCTTCTCATTTGGACTACGTCCTAAATCCCCTTTGAATCTTAGGTTGGTGGTTAGTTTTGTTTTCATCTTGTAGGTCCTTTCTTTGTCAAGGTTGGATAGTGCATAGGAGTTGACTATTAGCATAGTTGTTATCACCAATATCGGTTGGTTTGGAATTGAATTTGAATATTTTAGGATGGGTGTTTTGGGTATTTATATCGAGAGTTCAAAGCCCCATTCTTTGTTCGTTGGTTGTGGGTAGTTCAATTTAATTGGTTTTTACCCAAAAGTATTCTTGGTACTCAGGTTGGTAGTTGACACTGATATCACTCTATTTTCATTTTTTTTGTTGAGATTGGCCTGTAATCAAGCCTTGGTTGTTAGTACAAGAACTGGTTTGTGTTTCTATGAGTGTAGATTTGTCTTTGAATATTTGGGAAAAGTTGTATTGGGCACTCAAGCAAGGAGTGCAAAGTTTCATACTCCTCTCTCTAGTCACGGGCATTGTTATTAAGACTCTTGTCTGTATTGGGGAAATTCCCTTCAATTTTGTGTTGAACCTCATCAACTATATTTCAAATCTAGCTTGTGGGCTTGTTGCATTGTCAAGAGTTGACTCTCTCTACAACTAAGAGAAGGTAGAGTATACATCATGGATCAACATGATTTACAAGAGCTTACAAGGATTCTAGGGATGCGTGAAGAAATGGTTTAGGGAAGTAGAACATGTTTTCTCTCTTATCTATAAATTTCATGAATATGAGCAATAATGTATCTCACAAATTGCAAAAGTTATGAGCACCTTGTTTTAAGTTAAGCAATAGTTAGTCAGTTTAGAGGTAGAATGCAATTTCCTGAAAATTTTTGTGTATAATTTGAACAAAGATGCACAATATATGGCTTCTAATCAATGGTTGTTTGATCAACGTGAACAAAAGGATGATGATATTGTGATCCAACTGATAGAAGATATGAAAATTGGAGAACAGGAGTCAATTCACATTGCCATATGCCTAAAGGAGATAGCAAGTCATCATACCTTCCTTTAGCTTATAATTTTTAGAGTAATCAATATCTTAGGTATCTTTTGTAGATTATATTGTAGTAGCAAAAACTAGGAAATTTTGCCAGTAGATATATGTAAGCTTTGTATGTTGTTTTGGATCTATGACAATAACGTGAACTATGAAGACATTATGTAAGCTTAAAGAATGTTGTTACCTATGCTACAACCATTTTTAATAATATAAATTGCCTAGTTTTTGGTAAAATAATTAAATAAAGAATTAGAGGATAACTTTAAATTAAGATACTACAAAGAGGTCATTAACCCTGATCTTGGAAATTTGAAGAATTTTTTTATTATAAATAGCGTGAAGAAGAAAACCAACATTACTAAAATAAGAACAAACTTTCACAAGCCTCATAATGAAATAAAGCTTAGACAATTCCTAAAACGTTGTGGGATGAAAAAGTTTGTCAGCTTTGTGATACTAAGAAGGTGAATGATGAAAAACATTTTCTCTTAAAATGTCCTATGTATGAAACATTAAATCTCAATTTCATAATATTTTCTACAATACTAACATTTGTAACTTTTCAACTCATCAAAACTACGGAGATACAATAAGTATTCTCTTCAATCGTGTCCATACAATACCCTACTATGCACAAATGCCAAACCTATGCACTTCCATGTCAAGATCATTTAAGCATTGTAATTTTTCCTTTAAATGCCCCTTCTATGGTTTGAATAAATGATTTTGAGATCTACAACTCAATCTCAATGTTCCATTTCAATAATATTGAGCCCATAGAACTTGGGTTTTTGTGTATTTTTCATAAAACTTGGGTTTTTATGTATTTTTCATAAAACTTGGGTTTTTTCGTATTTTCCCTTACTCTTTTGCCTTTTCTCTCATGGTTGATAATCTTTTGTACACCATTTGAGCCTTTCTTTGATTAACTTGATCACTTTTGATGTAATCTAGTATATGTGGTCAGGGTGGTTAGAGATTCCCATATGGATTCACAAGCACTCTCATCTTTTAGTAGTTAAAGATTCCCACATAGATTCACAAGCACCCTCATTTTTTAATGGTTAAAGATTCCCACATGGATTCACAAGCACCCTCATTTTTTAATAAATGTAAAAAAATAATCTTCAAAAATTCCTTGTTTATTGCACAATCAACTCCCTAAAAACAATGCCTTTGCTTTTTGCATTCAATGGTTTTGATGCTTATTCACATCCAGGTAGTCTAATAAAAGGCCCCTTTTTTGGATGTACATATAGTTTGGTCTATAGTTCAATAGTCAAATCAACTCCCTAAAAACAATGCCTTTGCATTTTGCATTCAATGGTTTTGATGCTTTTTTTCCAAGAAAAAATTGCTCCATTTTATAAAGGTTATAAAACGATTACATTGCAGACTGCCAAAGGTAACTTGGATAATTTAGAAAATCACCACGGTGCACCAGAAGAAAGAAGAAACGACCAGCAGAGAGGAATAGCAGAGTTATAACAGCAAAACTCTCAGCAAGATGAATCGATATCGCACCGATCAGTGGAGGACGGATCAATACGGATTATGGTTAGCAAAGCAAAGCATCAGTCTGTCAATTCAAATCCGCACTTGAAAACAGTGAATGATCAAAAACCGTCATTCAAAAACGTTATAGGTGGATATGGAACTATCGATTCCATTGTCACTGTGGAAGACCGAGAGTCTTCCCACCATCTCACCGAGGGCCCGTTTTGATAGCTCGTCCGCCACCCTGTTGTGATCTCTGGAAATGTGTAGGAAATTAATATCGGTGAAGCGAGAGGCCAGGGCCCGAGTTTTTTCCAACCAGCTTTCAATAGAGACCGAGTGAAGGCTGCTTTTCTGGCTAACCCAGTCAATTACTATTCTCGAGTCACCGAGAACAAGTAGTTGGTTGATGGACCAGAGGGAGGCGAGAGTGAGGGTGGCCCACAGGCCCAAGAGCTCTGCTCTTGTATTGGTTCCCTCCCCGCAGCAAAGGAACCATTTTGTAATCCTCCTCGGGTGGGATTTAAAGAAACCACCGGCTCCGCAACAGAGGCCGTTTGAACTAGCAGCTCCATCAAAGCATGCCAGGGAATGACCATCTGCCAGGGTGATATCGCAAAATTTATGAGGAAAAGTCTTGATCGAGGAGGCCTGCCACTGAAAATTTGACAAAATTCTATGAAGAACCGCCGATACAGAGGGAGGGCGGTTCTCAAAGATTGCACTGTTTCTCTCGGCCCATAACTGCCAGCAGGCATGGGCGGCCAATGTCGGAGGGGCATTCTTTTTGGAAATCCAAGAGGAAAAACAGTCCGAAAAGTTTGGACCACTCCAGGAGACTTTAATTGAATAATGAAATAGCAGACGATTCCACACTTCCTTGGTGAATTGACAGTGGACCATTAGGTGACTTACATCCTCCGAAGATAGTCTGCACAGTAGGCAGATTCCCGGCCCCTCCCATCCCCTGCGAGTAAGCGCGTCCCAAGCGAGAATGTTTCCGTTTCCAGCTAACCAGGTGAAAATTTTTAACTTGAGAGGGATTCCCCAACCCCAGATCTGCCGCCTCCAAGATCTGTCAACAATGATCGGCTTCTGAAAAAGGATTGCTGCATATAGATTTTTAACAGAGCAATTGCCCGATGCATCCCCTCCGGCCCAGATAAGTGTGTCCTGCGTTCCAGATAGAGAGATCCCAGCTCTCTTGAGCGCAGAGGTGTAGCTATTCCACTCCGTGACATGTCTTCCCTCTAGCTGCAGCTCGGTGTTGTCCATCCAGTCATCAGGTAGAGAGTTTATACCACCTGATACGTTTATGTGGGCCAGTGACGAGAGATTTAGAGCGTCTAGATGAGCACAAAGCGAGGAAGAGAGTATCGAGGAGACCCCCATTCCAAGAATCATGTCTTTGCCCATTCGAATGTTGTTTCCAGTGCCAGGCTTCCACCGAAGCCAATGGAGGACCACCTTAGATGACGCTATCAGCCCTTTCCAAAAAGGGGACGCCCAGTTTTGAATGAGTATTGGCCTTCTAATCCAATGAAGGAGCGGTCTGGCTCCCAAGTACTTGTCCCTAATTATCCGATTCCAAATGCTTTCATGCGTAACTGCCCGCCAGAAAGAGCTTGCCAGAAGGGCCAAGTTGAATGAGGCTAGATTTTTTAGACCCCAGCCCCCTGCCTTCCGAGGCTGTGACAGTGACTTCCAGCAGCAAAGATGAAAACGGTGATGGCCAGGTTGGTCATTCCACAGATAATTGAAGGACAGCCGTCTGAGTAGATGTAGAGTCTTAGCAGGGAGACGCTCCAGTGTCATCCAGTAGACAGCGAGGCTTTCCAAAACCGATTTTACTAAGACGTATCGGCCCCCCAACGACAACCACTTGTTGCACCAGAACGCTATCCTTTTTTCAAAGTGGGACACTAGCCAATTCCAGTCATTTGGAGTGGAGACTCCCAATCTCAGCTGGAAACCAAGATAGGAGAAACCCTCTTTTAGGTCAATAAAGGTGAATGGGATGGAGGTCTGCAAAGGGGGGAGCTCGGCAGGGGAAAGTCCCCAGTGGTGGACCGAGGACTTTGTAGGATTTATAGTAAGGCCCGAAGCTGTGCTGAAAGTTTGGAGTACTTCAAGGATAATTAGCCACTCTGCTGGGTCAGCTTTGGAAAGGATGAGAACATCGTCAACAAAAATAAGATGGAAGATTTTAACAAAATTTGAGACCTTAATACCTGAAATCTGATTGTCGGTGAATCTTTTGAAGAGGAGAAGGCTAAGGCCTTCCATAATCAGTATAAACAAATAGGGGGAGAGAGGGCACCCCTGACGGAGCCCCCTTCCGCTCTTGAAGAAAGAAGAAGGTTCTCCGTTGATCAAAACCGCAAAATTGGCGCTGGTGACACAGGATAGAATCCACTGAATAAACTTGTTTCCAAACCCAACAGCGTGTAAAACTAATCTTAAGAATCCCCAGTCGATGCAGTCAAACGCCTTTTGGAGGTCTAACTTTAAAATCAGTGCCTTTTGTTTTTTCTGCTTGATGCTATGGATACACTCATGGGCAGCTCCGATAGCATCTTGAATCCTCCTGCCTTTTAAGAAGCCCAGCTGTTCCGCAGAGATGCATCTGTCCAAGATGGGCTTGATACGGTTCGAGATCACTTTGGAAATTAGCTTGTAGATGAGGTTGCACAATGAGATCGGCCGGAAATCGTTGAACGTGAGCGGTGAAGTGGCTTTTGGAATTAGAACCAGAAAGGTGGCATTTAGACTGCCATGAATCTTACCTTTAATGCGAGAGTCTTCCACCATCTGCAGGAGATCCTCACCCACGAGCTCAAAAAAGTGTAAGAAAAATTCCGATGTCCAACCGTCAGGACCCAGACTCCTCTCTTTCTTAAAAAGTAGGAGGATGCTCTTTATCTCAGGGAGGGTAACAGGCTTATAGAGATCAGAATCCTCCTCGGCTGTGACAATCGAAGGGTAGAGACTGGTTGTAGAGCATTGCTCCAGGAGGTTTATGTTGCTGGTTGCTGCATACAAATTTTTGAAGAATGAAACCGCCTCTGCCTTTATGGCATCCTGTCCACGGATGTCTGACGCCCTGCTATCCTTAATCGACCAGATGAATTTGTGGTTCCTGTTGTGGCTAGCCACTTTATGAAAGAATTTTGAATTTGAGTCGCCACTTTGGAGCCATGTAGCACGGCTGCGAAGCCTCCAGGCGTTTTCCTCTGATCTCAGGATGGAGTCCCGATGAGATTCGAGCGTCTTCAGTCTGGAAGCTTCCCCCAATGAATGCGCTGTGTTAAATGACTGATGTAAGTAATGCGAAATTTCAGACTCAAGTGATGCAAGTCGGGACTGTTCCTGTTTTTTGTGGGCGTGATACCAAGATTTAGAGTATTCTTTTAACGTTTTTAATTTCCAGACAATCCGTCGCTGGGCGTTTTCTTCAACTTGAAAGCGAGTATCCCTCCAAACCGCCTGAACCATCGCAGTGTAATCGGCATCAGAGAGCCAGTGGAAGTTGAACTTGAAAGGAGTCGAGTACAACCACGTCATGGGTCTCAGTTGAAGGAAAACGGGTGCGTGGTCGGAGAAAAATGGGAGCTCAACCCACGAGGAAGGCGTTGCAGATGAAGACAGGAAGCTGTCTGCCACAAGGAAGCGATCAAGTCTCCTTGCAATGGCTTCATGGCCGGTCCTCCCATTACGCCAGGTAGGGGACAATCTGGACGGCACAATGTCAAGTAAGTTGTGGGAGGCAAATAGCTCTTTATAAAATCTCTCGGTGGTGCCTGGCAGGTAGGCACCTCCCCAGTTTTCAGCTGCAGAGAGTATTAGATTTAAGTCTCCTCCTAATATGAGATTTTGTATAGATAGGAGGCCACTATCTGCCAAAGAAGACCAGAAACGCTTCCTGTCCGAACATGGACCATAGATGTTAAGGAAGGCCAGTTTCTGTGAAGTAGCAAGACAACAGCCCAGTAAAAGGATACCACCGTTTATTTGGAAGGCCTTTAGATCAAAAATCCTGGGGTCCCATGCCACGAGTAATCCTCCAGAATTTCCACAAGAGCTGACCGCCACTGAGTACCAGGTAGGACGGAATCTATGAACAAAATCTCTGGAAGAGTGGTCCGCCGATAGGGTTTCTTGAAGGAAAATCAAATCAGGCTTTGAACGCTCCAGTAACCTACGGAAGGAGGCCGCCTTAAGGGCTCCTCCGATCCCTCGCATGTTAAGGGATAGAACAATCATTTGGAACGAGCCAAAGCTTTCAATGCTCTAAGTGCTTTGCCTTGCTGAGGTGGACTGTCGGACTCCGCAAGAGAAGAGTTGAGGAGTTCCTTTTGTTTCCTGGAGCTCCGGGTCTGTAGGGGGGAGAACTCAGGGGCTATGCCTCTATGCCAATCCGTGACCTTTGCTGCTGTTTCCGGGCTCTTGGAGTTTGAGCTTGCAGCCCCTGTATCTTGGTGAATGCTTTCTTTTCCCCGGAAAATAGCCAGTTCCGGGAAGGAGGCTGGAGGTTCGGTGGAGGATAACAGGGGAAGGGATGTAACCAAGGGGCTTATATCGACATCATCCGTCTGCCTATAACCGGCTTGGGTCAGTGGAGGGGCCATCGACTTCAATGTAGAAAGGGGGGGACAAATCGGCGGTGAAAGAGCCTCTAGATCTGTGGGTGAACAGGTAGATGGCGGGATAGGTGACTCAGGAGAGTGGGGCTCCCCTTCTGCCGGAGGGGAAATGGAGTCACTGTCCCGGGAAGTCAACCAGAGGAAACTTTTGTATGTATCCTTTTCCGCTGCAGTTAGGGTAGCGAAGAGGGCAGGACAGGTCTGTTTCAGACTAAGCAGTGGAGAGTCGACCTCGATAGCTGGTGAGGGGATTTCCAGGTAGGCAAGGGAAGGGTCGACCTCCGTATAGGCCGGAGGATTTAAAAGAAGATCAGATTCTTCAGAATCAACAACAGGGTCAAAAGAGACTTTACCTGGACAAGAGTGTCGGAGGTGGCCGGTTTCCCTACAATGGTTGCACCGGAAAGGGATCCCAAGGAAGTCCAGTTTCTGAAGGATTTTCCTGCCTCTCCAGGCAATTTCAATGGATTCCGGGAGCCCCGAAGTGATATCCAGTTCCACCAGCACTTTACCCACTTTCCGCGACGGACCAGCCAGAGACTGCGGGTCAAGAGCAATGAATCTGCCGAGTGCAACCCCAATAGCTCTGAGCGCTTCAGCATTCCAGAGATATAGAGGGAGTCCCGGAAGGAGGACCCAAATATGCCTGAACTGGAAGTAGTCTGTATCCGGACTAAACGCCAATCTCCAACGCTTGAGCATGATACTGCTTCCTCCATATGTCCAGAAAGAGGAGAGAAGCAAGGAAGCATAGTCTGGCGACTTACAGTGGAAGCCAAGCCATCCCTTAGATAGGTAAAGCACTTCAGGAGAATGGTTTTGATGCTTATTCACATCCAGGTAGTCTAATAAAAGGTCCCTTTTCTGGATGTACATATAGTTTGGTCTATAGTTCAATAGTCAAAACTTATAGTTTGATTAAAAGGCCCCTTTTTTGGATGTACATATAGTTTGGTCTTTAGTTCAATAGACAAAACTTATAGTTTGATTAAAAGGAATTTAAGTTCTTGTGGTCTTTGGTTTGTGGATTGATAGTTTTGCGCTTCTTTCCAACTCATTTAAATTTTCCAAATTTTCATGTTCTAATCTTTGATTTTAACTCTTGAACATTAATTTTAGCTTTTAGGTTTTCCCTTTCACATAAAAGGAGTAAATTATCATAATAAAATATTATTTCATGAAGATACAAAAATCTTAAACTTAATTAATCACTAACAAAATATTATTTCATCAAAATACAAAAATCTTAAACTTAACTAACCCGTAAAATTAGTTTGTGTGGCTTATGTACCTCACTATTTTATGGTTTTACTTTGTGTGGTTAATTTGTATGTGCCTTCCTATGATTTTTTCCATTAAAACTAGAAACCGATTGTACGAAATGGATTGTCACTTTGCATTGGAAATTTTGGTTAGGAAAGCATTTGGAATATGCTACATTTTATACGATGGAGTTCATGATATTTGTGTCACCACTTAAACCGAATCACTTCAATTATTATGGTTATATTTTCAAGATTATTATTATAAGTTTTTATTGAAGGCGCTATTAGTTGCATGGCTGACTTAAAAAAAAAATTCATTTTCAAAGTTGAAACTAGGGAAATCGTAATAATAATTTTATTAAGATTAAATAAATTTAAAAACTTAATTTTTCTTCTATGTTATTGACTTTCAACTTCAAAGTGTTATTGTTGAGGGTGGTGGCATGCATTGATATTGCATTATTATTTTTGATCTCATTTAGATCAGATTCACAATCCCCCTAGCTTCAGTTCTCGATCCCCTAGCTACGGTTCTCAATTCCCTAACTGCATATTGATTATTTTGTCACCTGCAAATTGACTACTTTAACTTACTACTTTAAATAACTTGAAGCTGAATAATTTAAAATCCCCTAGCTCCATACTGATTATTTTGTCACCTGCAAACTTCACTGCAAACTGACTACTTTAACTTTTTTTTCCACATAAAAATTCCTCTTTTATATTCATCAAAATATAAAATGTTTTCATACAACTGTGCATTTCATCAAAAGGCCAAAAAGGAACCCGTCTCTTCTTAAGAGCCACACTACTCTATATCAATCTCTCTAATAGCTAGCTATAACTCTAAGGCAATCCTGAAAAAGACAGAAGTTACAAAAAAAAACAAGGACTTAGCATCTGAAAGAGCCAAAAAGAGTCCAGAAGATGTACTAGATCAGATAGTAAAGGACTAAAACTCTAAAAACAAGATTAGAAGAGTTGGATGTAAAGGGTGGGACCCTCATTTCCATCTTCCCTTCGATTGAAAGCAATTCTACCTGACAACTTTTCAAGAGCCAGCTTTGATAATCTGTCTACTTCTTTGTTCTCTTCACGAAAGATGTGACTAAATGTGATTTTTCTGAAGAGAGTAAGGGATTCTATGATCCTTTCCTTCCATCTTTCTAGAGCTACAACTTGTATAGCTCCCCTCTTGTTTAGCCAATCAATGACAATCCTTGAATCCCCTAGCAAAAGAAAATATGGAATGGACAATCTAGAGGCCAGAGTTGGAGAGGCCCATGGCCCCATTAGCTTAGCCTTGGTGTTTGTTTCTTTGTCGCAGTTAAGAGTCCATGAGTAATAGATGGAGTTGTTAATCACTATCTTTCCACCAACCTCGCACTTTTCATCCTTTAGTTGAGTTGCTCCATCAAACCATGCTACAACAATATCGTCTGACAAACTCACCTTTTGTGGGCGAGTATGATTTACTTTTACCCTGCTACCATGAAACTTGACTGCAACAATGGTTTTGTAGGCTACCTTTTGAGACGATGGGATGCCCGCCTAAAAAATGGAGTGGTTCCTTTCGTTCCATAAGTATCAGTTAAGAAAGGTAGGCAGAGATGAGAAAGACAGATTTGTTAATTTCCAATTTACAAAGCACTCATGTACAAATTTACCATGCCAGCCTCAGACAAGAGATAGCTCTTTTAAAACCCTGTTCCATACAACGTTAGCAAAATATCATTTTATAAAAATATGCTTACCAAACTCATTACTTTGCTTGCATAAGGAGCACATTCCTGGACCCACCCATCCCATTTTCTGGATATTTTTCCACGAGAGAATATAGTTTTTAGCAACTAACCATGTAAAAAGATTTATTTTTAATGGGCATTCCCACTTCCAGAAATTTCTCCACCATCTGAACACCCTTGGTGACCAAAATTCTGCTGCAACTGCATTCCATACATTGTTTACCGAGAGAATACCTTAATTGTCTCCTCCCATCCAAAGTAAGGTGTCGGGACGGTTATGAAGGAGAATTCCAGAGCTTTTCAGATTTTGCCTAAATGTTTCCCATTCCGTAGCCACATCTCCCTCAAACTCCATATTAGTGCTAGATAGCTAGTTTGTTCTGATAGTTCCTTGTACCCGTGGACAACTTGCTTGATATAACAAAAAAATACTTTTTGAATTTAGCTTCTCGATTAACTCATATGAGAGAAGAGAATCCTTTCCCATGCCTAAAATAACATCTCTCCCAATCATAATCGAATGACCAATGCTTAGATTCCAGGTCAGCTAATGTAAAACAAGCGGAAAGGTATTTGTTAATTTTTTCCAAGTCTGCTATCCAAACAACGTCCTTGTTGATGTCGATCTGAGCCACGAGTGGACCTGAACATAGGGTAAATATTTGTCTTTTATCACCCTGTTCCATATGCTAGGATTTGTTAACACTCATCAAAAAGTATTTGTGGCTAATGCCTAGTAGAAGATATTTAGGTTTCTTAGACCCCACCCTCCAAAAATATTTGGTTTCGAAACCAATTCCCACCTGCACAAATGATATATGAAACTCTTTTTTTGGCTAGCCCATAGAAAAGAAAAAGACAACTGTCGAATTTTTGTGAGGACTGACAATGGAAGCTGAGCTATAGCCATCCAATATATAGGGAGACTTTCTAAGACCGATTTTATTAAAATGTACTTGCCTCCCAAAGATAACATTATGTTACACTAGTGGTTAATTCTGCTTTCGATTTTTTCTAAGATCCAGTCCCAGTCTTCTACTCTATAGTTGTCTAACTTTAAAAAGACACCAAGATACTTAAAACCTCCTGAAAGATCTTTGAACTCATACCTGAACAATGCTTTTAGTTCTGCTAAAGTATCGTTTTGGATTCCAATATGATGAAAAGTTGATTTTTGAGTATTGATACTCAATCCCGATGCCCGACAGAAAATGTTGAGGATTTTCCTTATTTCTAGCCATTCTGTAAGCTTTGCATTAATCATGATAATCATGTCATCCACAAAAAATAGGTGTAGGATTTTTGTAAGTCTCGATACTTTGATTCCCGTAAGTGCCCCCTCAACTTGTCCCTTTTTTAACAATATGCTTAGTCCTTGCATAATGAGAATGAATAAAAAGGGTGATAAAGGGCATCCTTGGCGAAGCCCCCGTTCACTCTACAGGAAAGAAGTCACCTCTCCATTGACCAAAATAACATAAACAGTTGAAGATACACAACCCATTATCCAGTTTGTAGTTTCCAAGCCGAATCCACTTTGTATGAGAACAAGCCTAAGAAAATCCCAACCGATACAATCATATGCCTTTTTTAAGTCTAATTTCAAAATAATTGCTTGAAGTTTTTTTGTCTTAATGTTGTGTAAACATTCCTGGGTCGTGCCTATGGCATCTAAGATTTGCCTTCCCTTGAGGAAGCCCAGTTGTTTGTTTGACAGAGCTCGAGAGAGAATGGGGCACAATCTTATTGCAATTAATTTTGATATTATCTTGTAGCACAAATTGCAAAGCGCAATAGGACGAAAATCAGAGAAAGTTCTAGGAGCGTTTACTTTTGGGATCAACGCAATAAAGGTGGCGTTTAAATTTTTTAAAACTTTACCTTTTAGATGAGACTCCTCCACCATCTCTAGTAGATCATGCCCAACTAGATAAAAAAAAAATAGGAAAAATTTGATCGACCAACCATCTGGCCCAAGACTTTTGTCCTTTGAGAATCCTTTTAGAACTACTAGAATTTCCTCCATTGTGCATGGTTTTTCAAGAACTGTCGCATCCTCCTCCTTAACCATCCTTGGGAAAATCCTTGCAGTCTCTACATGTTCCTCGATGAGGAGTGAATCAAATGCCTTGTAGTATGAATTAAAATGGTTGAAAGAAACTTTCTTAATGTCCTCCTTATGCATATGTACTTTACCTCCATATGTGTTTTTTGTTCCTCCGTAGCTGGGGAACCGATGGAATAACTTAGTGTTCTTATCTCCACTAGTGATCCATATAGCTCTTCTTTTATGTCTCCATCACTCCTCCTCCTCAAGAAGCTTCTTCTTATAATCAAACTCTAGGTTACGCAGATTTGACACATAGTCTATGGACTGAAAACCAAGTGCCTTTTGACGTAGAAGATCAACAATGCCAGCTTCTAGTTTTTCCATATCCAAGCGGTCCCTATATTGTTTTACCTTTAACCAGGTTTTTGTCCGCTCTTTCAAGCTTGAATTTTTTTTTTCAATTCTTCTCTGAGCACCCTCATGTTGTGACAAAGATGTGTCCGTCCAAACCTCCCTAACCAAAGCTTCGAAAGATGCATCTTGTAACCAAGTCAGGTTAAATTTAAAGGGATAAGCCACCTTAATTCTGTCATCTCCCAACTATAGGAAAATAGGCGCATGGTCAGAGATATATGGATACTCGACCCATGCACGAAATCTGCCAGTAGTTTGTAGTAATTTCTTCGCCACTAAGAACCTCTCTAGTCTCTTTGAGATGCTTTCCAAACCTTTCATACCATTTCTCCACGTCGGCACCACCTCAGCAGAGGCCACGTCCACCAAATTATTTTTTGAAAATAAACATTTGAAGAAACCCGCCAATGAATCGAACAGGGTTGTAGCACCCCAGATTTCCTCTGAGTTTGTAGTTAGATTCAAATCGCCAACCATAATTAAGTCATCGGTTGCTAATAAGCCAACTCTGTCAAACTTTTCCCAAAAAAAATTATGATCTTTGCATGGTCCATAGACATTCAGCAGCGACAACTTCCTTTTTGTAGCTAAACAAGAACCTATCAAAAACATCCCTCCAACACTTATGGTCGGCACTAACTCAAAACAAGTAGGGTCCCATGAAGCTAGAATACCACCAGAATTTCCAACAAAACTAACCGCACATGTCATCCAATACGGCCTGAGAGTAAACATGAAATTTCTAGCCTTATCTGCCTCCACGAGGGTTTCTTGAAAGAAACTAACAGTAGGGTGAGTTTTCTCTAGGAGCCTTTTTAGGGAGGCCGATTTAAGGGGCCCTCCCACCTCTCTAAGATTGAGGGAGAGAAGAATCATGATTTTTCTCGTGCAAGGGATTTCATGCCTCTAAGCACCCCTCGGTCTTGAACAACAAATTGTGAAACAAAAGAAGAAATCATCGAGCCAACTTTTTTACGTGCACTCCATGTTTTTAAGGGTGAGAGCTCCATGTCTAGGCCTCGAGACCATGTTGGATCCTTCCCAAGATCTAGCTGTTTCCCCTTTGTTGAATTCAAGGCTCCCATAGAACTGTTACTTGATAATAAATCCATCCCATGGTAAGTTGGGATAGGCCTAGGTCCATAGTTTCCAGTGATAGGAGGAACTAAATACGTGAGCAGGGCCTCCAAGGTGTGGTCACTAGCAGCTGTTTCAACATAACCCAGAGGTAAAAAGGAGTCCTCCTCCTCTAGAGAAACAAGTAAGGTAGGAAAGGTCGAGGCCTTGCAAGAAGAAAGGTATTGAGCCAACTTAGTCTGAGGCGAAGGGGAAGCCGGGGGGGGGGAAGGATCGATGTTAGCTTCAGAAGCCGGATCAACCAAACTGTGAGAAACCAGATCTAAGAGCATTTGATTTTCTAAGCAGTCCCTCTCCCAAGCCGATAAAGAATTATATAAACGGGGGCATACATTTTTTAACTTACCTAAAAAAGAGGACACTGACGGTTCAAGGCTGTTGGTTGAGTTGAAATTCAAATAGGCAGCCACCGATGGTGAATCCCCCAAACAAGTGTGAAATCCTCCATGTTAGCCTCCGAAGTGTCTTCCGCCTCTTCGACTCCATAGGTCTGGGTACACTCCTTGCGTAAATTTCCAGTTCTTCTACAAAATGAACAACGAAATAGAACAACAAAAAGATGGCCCCACCATTCTATGTCAAGAGTCTCCAGCAAACTAGCGTGTATATCTACTTCAACAAGAACCCTAGCCATACGCTTATCTACCACTTTTAGAGCACTCCCATCTACCTTGATAAACCGCCCTAAGGAGTTGCCTATTTTCTCTAGTGCCTTAAGGTTCCATAGTTGAAGTGGGAGCCTCGGTATAAGAATCCAGAGATGACAGAAACTGAAGTATTCGATTTCCGGGTTGAAGCCGATGCGCTACCACTTCAACATCAGACTTATACCACCATAGCCCTAGAACTTATTAAGGATATCATCCAAGTCCTCCAGAATCTTGAAAATGAATCCTATCCAACCTCTAGAAAGCGTTATTACCTCTGAAGAATAGCCCAGGCCTAGCTCCCACAAAATCTTCATCCACTCTGACAACTTTTGGGTGCATCGTTCCCTGTATGATAACCTGCCAACAAGAGCACACATAGACAGATTACAGGCTTACTCCAAGCCTACATCCATACCCAAGACCAGGCGTTGTTTTCTCCTCTTGGTCTTCCACACCCACTATGGTCGAGTTCTTGACCCCCGCTTGTGGTTGTTTGAAACTTCTAAGCGCTTTACACTTCTTCCCCCCCTAGGAAAACTGGGGTCTATCGTCTATGGAGGGAAACCTAAGGCTTCATTTGAAAGGGCACTCTTATGTAGAAGACCACCTTCAGAGTCTTGATGATAAGATAAACTAGTCTCCAGATGCAGGCCCGAGTCTTTTACAAAACCATTTTGAAAGACGAAACTGAGGTAAGGTTGGTGCTAATGTCAATGAAAGACTGATGGAAGGCATTCTTAAAGAGTAGTTATTATCTGTCCTCTTGTAGTAGTTATTACAGATCTCATCAATTGACGCTAGTAGCCCTTGACGATCCCAATGATCCACGTCCTCCCCACCCAACTAGTCAGTGGACTCATTCTCCATAAAGGAAAGGTTTAGTGCCCTTCTAAAGATGCCACCTTGAAAAGAGTTGGTAAGGTAGTTAAGAGAACTGTCGCATCTCAGCAAGGAAAAAACGTGGGATCCCAAAGAAAACAAAGAAGATAAGCCCACCTTAGGGAAGGTTGGTAAGGTAGTTAAAGAAACATTGACTCGACTCTGCAGGAAAAATGAGGAGACCTAGAAAAAATCAAGGAATATAAGACGTTTTGATCATAGAAAACCCGACTCCCTATGCTAACCACCCTCTACAAGAGACAAATATTATGGGCCCACTGAAAAATAATATAAACTGTCAAAAAGAAGCTAGAGTCCATGAAGTTGTGGCGGAGAAGGATAAGAAGATCCCGGACAAAACACACACAGTCCAAGTCCAAAAAAAACATGGATAAACTACTTCCCTTGCTTAAACTCCCAGTTCCAACTGCCTAAGACTCTAAGCCATGTATAAGGTAGAGGCCCTAGGTAAACCTACGGTCACCCTAGTACCCATGCTCACCATTAAACCTGATTAACATTTACAGGTTTTCAAAAAAAATTATCCCGCCTGATTGTTATCCTCCATTGCAAGTAGTCGAAGTACACACAACTTGGTAGAGGCATTTGTAATACTGACTACTTTAACTTACTACATTAAATAACTCTAAACTGAATAATTTAAAGTCTTGTGTAACCTAAGTTTAATGCAACTCTTTCTCAAAACCATCACTATGCATTTAATAGATTTTTCATCTATTCATTGAGCTCATTAAGTCTGTTGAGTGAATAGATGTGGATTGTTGTGTTGTATTAACACTTAGGCGACTTAGCCAACTATTGATTTGTCACATTCCTTATGCTTTCCTCAACCCTATCTTCACCGCCTCACTTGTTGTCTTCCCACAACTATTCTCAAATTACCTGTTAGTCACTGGCATTGTTTACAAAGTACTGAACTGAACCCATATACAACTACAACACTACCCTCTCCCTACACTCAACTGGTCTTTCATTGGTATTCCTATCACGAATGACACCTCTGGTCTTGCGTTGGTAGTCCTATCACGACTGACACCTCTATTAGTGCATTAACACCTTTTCATTTCAATGTCAGGGCTGACAAACTCATCCATCGTTTCCACTTCCTTCACAAGAGGGTATGAACAAATGCATACCGCCCTGCATGGGAGAATCAACCACAACTAGGAAAGGTAGTGGTGGCTGCGTATATTATATTTCCAAGCTCGATCTTGAGCTTATATTAATTTCGACACTTTGAAGATTCTCATGTTATAAAGTGATACATGTTACAATGCAATATTTATTATACATCACAAAAGTAAATGAAATGGACTTATAGAAAATATTCACGAATTGCCCTAGGTGACCATTATCCATTCAACAAATCATGAAAACTATAATCCATAATGTGTAGGGAGGTTGCATAATCTATTCCTATCAAAGTTTTATGAGTTGGTATTTTGACTTATAATTAATATTGCCTTCTATTTGGAAAATCAAGGAAGATAGAGGAAATTTATAGGACACACAATACAACTTCCTCACTTAGATTTCTCAATATGTAGGTGAGTGAAGGAAATGTATTTCTACGAAAAATGTATCTATATATATTCCAAAGAAAATATTGTGAGATTCCCTGTTCTTCTCCAAAATTTTCAAATAGAGTGCAATTCAACTACTAGCGACAATAACCATTGGTAACCTTGAGGGAATCAACTCGATATGAACCTGTGAACTATGGCCTCCTCAATGGAAACATGTTATGGGTAGAGGGTTAAATTGATTGAGTTAACCCTTGGGGATAAAATGTTTTGAAACATCTCATCCCATCCTAAAGCACTTAAATGAGGGTGATATTGCTAGTACCTTGCCAACCCCAACAGACCCACTAAGGGAAAACGTATCACAAGCAGGATTTAAACATGGATGGGTAAGATAACAACTTCTCTTTTTAACCACCCAAACTAGACCCAATTGAATACTTTTGTAAAAAGTTTTTTTTAGCTTTGGACGATAAGTCTAGAAGAAGCTATATCACATATCCAAAGGTATAACTATTTTTTAGTGTATCTATTTCTATAAGAAAGGAGATACACATGCATAAGTCTCTAGACAATTCACTATAAACCTTTATAGATGCTCATAAAATATATTTAATTCAACTTAATATGATATTCCCTAATATCCATGGAAAACAGATATGTGATGACCTATGTTGGGGTGATTTTGATTGATAAATGCCCTTCCATTCTCCTTCCTTAACATTTTAAAATCAAACTTTTGACATCTCCCTCGTCTTTGAATCACAATCATAATATATCAATAGTTTTATATTGTTTTGAATTTTTAAAGAAAATGCATTTACAAACATATTTATTAGTTTCTTTTGTGTCTAATATTTGGTCATTGTAATCAGAAAATTGTAAGGGCCTCCCACGACACCCACCGAGCGAGGGAACTCCTTGAGCATATTTGGTGATAGACGGACGAAGAACACAAGGAAGGAAGCGATCGATTGGGTGAAGAAACACGTTTGGGTGTGGGCAAGAGAACCTTGGGCGCATGATGGTCACACAAGACATCAAGGGGGCACACACCTTTATTTTCTTAGAATGATTGATGAAGACTCGGGTTGCATTTGGGAAAGGGTGAGGTGACTTGAGAGCATGCCCAAGGAGTGGACTAGTCTTCCCTCAACAACATGAGTGTGTCGAAGAGGTTGGACGAACCCATTGACACACTCTCGATAGGTCACGACGATCGACACAAAGAGCGCACAAGGCAAGGGGCATGCACCCAAGGATGGGGTGCACCGATCCACAAGATGAACAATTGATGGGGCACATGATTTGGATGGGTGCACTGGGTCCACAGAAGAGGATGGTGAGTTGGTTGAGTGTGGGTTTTTAAAGGGGAACAACAGACCCAAGTGACACAATGTTTCGCACAAGTGACTCTTGGTGTCCATATAAAAGCAAAGGAACACAACCAAAAGAACCATAGAGAATTTTTGGCAAGAGATTTGGAGAGAAAGTCTGAGGCAATTTTGCGATAACGAGCTGAGGTAGAGTTGCCAAGATGGAAGACAAGTAGCCAAGAGTTGGAAATTTTGGAAGGTTTTGGTGAAGTCTGAAAACATAGGTCTGTGGAGGCATGTGTGAGGTAGAACTGATGTAACACCCTGTTTTATGTCCCCATATCAATAATGTATTTTTTTATTTTATGAAAGGCCAAAGTGTCCAAACAATTAAAAGTGGCAAGAGTGCCTAGGAAAATGTAATTTTGTGATCATTATTAATAATAAAATACATCGTTGGTTGCTAGACAGATAAGGACAAGAGTTATAGGGGGATATGATTCCTCGAGACAAGGGGCTTAAGGGGCTAAGTATTTTATTATATTTTATTTACCCATAATTTCTTTAGTTGAGAGAAGTGCTTACATGAGCTTCTTGTGGAAGGTCGTGTGCTTCTTGATTTTCAAGTAAATATATAAACCCATCTTCTAGGATGTTTGGGGATTCTTCTCCATTCACTCTTTCACTCGTTCATTCATTTTTTATCATTTATCATTCCTCATTCATTATTGTTCTTGGTTGGGACATGGGGGCGAATTGTTGAGGAAAAAACCATTGTTTGTTGGTTGTAGTAATGACTGGTGTATTCTAGCCATGAATTTGTGCATGCATGCATGAGATGCATTGGCATGTACTAAATTTTATTCACAGTTGTGAGTCCTAAGAATCCCAGCATGGAGATTCTTGACCAGATGCACTGGAGCCCTGGAAGGAAGTGGACATCTTGAGGGACTGTGTGGCAAAGAAGGGAGGTCATTCTCTTGGGTTGTGCAGGCTGGAGAGAAGAGAGTTGGTGTACTTTGGATTGTTGTGTGTTGAGAAATCTATGAGAGCTTGTGTGTTGACTGGTTTAGGAAGTTGAGTGACACCATGGAACCATCCTTGTGGATTCATATCCCTGGCTCAGGGTTGACCTGCTATTGAGACTTGGAACAATAGTGTCTACGGTTGGGTGGAACGTCTTTGATCTGCAACCAGTTGGTGAATGGTTTTGATTAAGATAAGTGCTCTCTGTCATGGTTTCCTTGTTGGTATATTTATTTCCATTGTGTATTAATTATTATATATGATATTCCTTTGTACAATGTGCATGCTTGTTAGTTATTGTTGTAAATGGCACGTTTAAGCATTATTTTAAAGTCTAGCATGAATCTTGATTATCACATGTGTTGTTATGGTGTTTATTTCATGCTTCTTTATTAATTAATTGATATTAGATTTCAAAATAAGTTTTGAAGTGAGTTTTTGAAGTAGTGTGGCCAGCCTGTGGGTGGTTGGATACGTTACAGATTGGTATCAGAGCTTCTGGTTTGAACACCAGGCTGGTTTGGTCCGAAATGAGTGTATATCAAACATATTTGTTGTCACAGATATTAGTCTATGCAAGTTTGGGGAAAGAACGAAAATATTAGAGTGAGCAGATTTGAGTTGAAATAAATCAAGATTGTCTAATAAGTTTAATGGATTTGATCTGTAGAGTTGTAGAGCTGAATTTGAACTAGAAGGTCGAGAAAATTAATATTTTAGTGGCCATTGTAGTGTGGCGAAAAGTTCAATCTTGAGATCAACGACCCATATTCGCTCTGGATAAATTTAAAAATTGATAGTTTCAAAGTTTGGCAAGATTGCGAGATCAACGGTCGAGATCATCTTGGCTCGGAGGTCAACAACCCAGATTCACCGAGGTTTTTGCTGAAATTGTCTAAGTGTTAAAGTTTTTCAAAGGAAATCGCCAACGACCGATGGTCAGGGATCGAAGAGTATGGAGAAGTGTTGAAGTTCTCCAAGTGACATCTCCGATCTCTGATGGTTGAGGATCGACGAGTTTGGTGAAGTGTCGAAATTCATCCAAATGACATCTTATATCGTCGACGACCGATGGTCGAGGATCGACGAGTTTGGCGAAGTGTTGAAGTTCGCCAAGAGACATATAAGATCATCGATGGTCAATGGATCATGGTATCGATAAATTTAATGTGAAGTTTAGATTCTTCCAAGAAAAAATGTCAATGATTGATGGCGAAAAGAGGGTGATGACGTGTCATTCCATGTCAACATCCATGTGTCATGCCACATCATCATAGTTTCCACATAAACAAATATGGTCAATCACTGATGGGTGGGGTTTGAAGAGATTTGTAAACAGTCTTGGTTGTTTGGGAGAATGGTTGGTGGCCAATGATCGGGCATCGGGGAGATCAAGCATCGACGATACTCGTGGGAAACTTTTGGTTGCAAAGAAAAACAGTCGATGGTCGATGATCAAGTGTCGAGGAGGTCGGTGGGAAGGTTTGGTTTGCAAAGGAAATAATTGATCATTGATAGAGAAAATATGAATGGTCTAGATTGCTTCTGACTTGAGATCAACGGTGCAGATTGCACTTAAGCAAAATTGTTCCACAATTTAAAAAACAAAACTAAGTCTGGAGCCATTCTCATATTTTGGCCATAAATGGAGAATATTAATTTAGATTGAGATGAAAATTATGGGTTATTTTATGTGGAGAGAATATCTAAAAAAGTTCTAGAGAGGGCCATTGTCCAGTTTTGCTTGGATTTGTCAGAAAATGCAAAATAGTGGTTTTTAAAGATCTGTGTCCAGATCATTGATAGAGTTCAAGATCACGATAAAAATCTTGGGGAGAGTCCATATAATAGACATGGAAATATCCCATGAAGGAACTGAATAAATCCTAAGGGGGTTAGAATGGGGATGCTGAAATAGGCCAAAATCCACTATTATGTGCCACTTTTTTTAGATTTTTGAGATTTTCAGAGGAAGAAAAGTGACCATAGATTACAAAAATGGAACATTTTATTTAATCAAAATTTTATATACTCATTGAGATAAACAAATTTGGTTTAGTGAAATGTTTCCATAGGTGCACAGATTGTGAGATAACCAGTTTTGCTATAAATTCAAGTCTGAAAAAATGGGTGAAAAAGGATAAAGTTGCATATTCCATATTGCTATAGTTTTTTATTGATGTATCCGATTGAAAATATAAGAGTTGATATTAATTCCTTGTCATTATTTTTATCTATGTCTCTTATAAAAACTTCTTGAGTTCCTGATATAGTTTCGACTGCAGTTGACATAAGTTGACACTTCAATAAAATTACACCAATGGAGAAATTGCATAAATCGAGTGAAAGTGGTTTTTTCAGGAAGCCATAACTTTCAACTCGGATATCGGATTCGGGCATGAGTATATTTTTTGGAAATATGATTCAGAGGAGAATAACCTTGAATTATTATAATTTGGAGAGTGATGATATATTTCTTCATGAACTGAGCAGAAAAAGTATCTGTAGCATTATTTGACAATTTTTTTATAATATGCATAATTCTAACAAAATGGCTGCTTACACATTTTGCAGAATTATGGAGTATAACCATATCATTTCAATATGAGAATTCATATTCAAGAAATGGAGGAAGGAGAGGGATCCTTCAGTCATGATAAAGAATCCAAAGGTCAAAATGTCAGTTTTGGTAATGCAGAGTCAGAATCAAATGGGCACGAGAGCATAGGGGAACAAGAAACATTAATAGAGACTATGAGAAGCCTGAAAATAGAAGTGTAGAGTTACAAATCAGACAATGAGAGGTTGATGAGAGAAAAAATTAGATAAATTCTTAAGTAATGCAAAACCTAAATCAATTGCATAAGCAAGCAAAGAATGGATCAAACTCAAAGCAGGTGGAAGAAGGTAGTTATCATGAAAAAGAGATAACTATAAAAGAACGAGTGATTCAAGAAGTGTCAGTAAAACTCATAGACATCACTCACCTCCTTACTCAACAAGGAAATTTTATGCATATGAAGACTCCATAAGCAATCTATAAGTGTCTCCTGTTAGAAACCAAAGAAGAAGACATGAATTAGACAGTTTGCAAGGAGAGTTGAGGAAGCTTAAGCCAACATCCTTTGATGGTGAAAGAGAAAGGGAAGATTATGTTGAAGCTTGGTTTCTTGGAATCATGAAGTAATTTCAGTTTCACAACTACTCATCCAACCTAGAAGCTAGAATTATCACATACCATTTGCATGGAAAAGTTGCTATGTGGTGGGATCAACTAAAGCAAGTTGAGCACATTAATGAGAGTAGATCACTTGGAAGAAGTTCAAGCGATATTTTCAGGAGGAGTACCTTTCAGAGCACTTTTATGAAAATAAAATCCAGAAGTTCTTTGAACTTAGATTGTGAAGCATGACCATGGTAGAATATGAAAAGAAGTTCTTGGGATTGCTTAAGTATGTGGGGTTTATCAAGGATGAAAAAGTGAAGATGCAAAGGTTTTTGAGTGGACTATCATCCTTTTATAAGGAAAAGATTCAATATGATGAGACTAAGACTTTGAAAAAGAGAATTAGAAAGGATAAGTACATGTATGAACAAGGAAAGGGAAGAGAATCCATGCATAAATCTCAGAAGGGTTAGAAGAAAAATAAATATGATCAGAGAAGGAAGGGATTCAAACCTCCTTTCAACATAAGCAACCCTAATAAAAGTCATCAAGATCAGTCTGCTAAAGATGAATCCAAGAAAGAAGACTCCCTGGGGAAAAGAGGAAGACCTCCAATCCAATGTTGGGTGTGCAAAGAAAATCACCTATACAAGGATTTCCCTCACAGAGGATATAAATCAAAAACCATGCACAACATTCAAAAGGCTACAACAGTAGAAGACATGGGAAGAATATATGCAGTCTTAGAAGATCGACAAATAGAGTACCAATTCAATATGATTGAAGTGGAAGATAAGATCATTAATCAACGTGTTTCTATTTTAATTGATTCAGGAGAAAGTCATTGTTACATTGATCCTAAAGTAATGGATAGATTACATTTGGAGAAAAGTAAGATTGAAAAATAAAGTTTGGTTTAGCTAGCCACCGAAACCAAAAGAAGGATCAATGAGATGGTTAGAGGTTGTCCACTAAGTCTTAATGGAGTAAATGCAATTTTTGATCTAAATATCATACCATTGGGATCTTATTTATCCTAATCGGAATGGATTGGTTGGATAAGTATCATGTTGTCCTAGATTGTCATAACAAGACATTTACGTGTCTTGATGACGAAGGAAAACAAAGCACTATGAAAGGAATTCCAAGACCCATTTCTATAAGGGAGATTTCAACCTTACAGCTGAAGAAATGTTTCAAGAAAATATGTCAATTGTATGCAGCTCATGTGGAAGAGCCAAAAAAGACAAAAGGGCCAAGCCTTGAAGAATTTTTATTATTGCAAGAGTTTGAAGATGTATTCCAAGAAATATCAAGATTTTCACCAAAGAGGGAAATATATTTCTCTATTGATTTGTTACCAAGAGCTTCCCTAATATAAAAAACACCTTAAATAATGAGTACATCTGAATTGAAAGAATTACAAATGCAGCTGGAAGAATTGTTGAAGAAATGGTACATACGTCCAAGTGTTTCACCTTAGGGAGAACCAATACGCTTTGTCAAAAAGAAGGATGGAACCTTGAGGTTGTGTATAGACTTTAGACATCTGAATCAAGCCACGATGAGGGACAAATATCCTCTATCTAGAATTGATGACCTCTTTGATCAACTAAGAGGGGAAAATATATTTTCCAAGATAGACTTGAGATCAGGCTACCATCATTAAGAATCAAGGAAGAAGACGTCAATAAGACAACCTTTAGAACCAGGTATGGACATTATGAATTTGTAGTGGTGCCATTTGGACTGATTAATGCACCAACTATCCTTATGTGTTTAATGAATGACATATTCATAAATTATCTGGATAAGTTTGTCATTGTATTCTTGGATGACATACTTTTTTGTTCTAAGCCTGAGGAAGAGAATGAACATCACTTGAGGTTGGTGTTGCAAGTGTTGAGGGAACATCAGATGTATGCCAAGCTTCATAAGTGTTCTTTTTACCAAGAAAATATCCATTATTTGGATCACATTATTTTAGAAGAAGGTATAGCAGTAGATCCAAAGAAGATTGAAGTCATTAGAGGATGGAAAACACCCAAGAATGTTTCAGAAATTGGATATTTTATGGGATTAGTCGGATACTACAAGAGGTTTATAGCAGGGTTCTCTAAGATTGCTCATCCCGTCACTTCTTTGCAAAAGAGGGAATAAAGTTTGAATGAACAATAGAGTGTAAAGAGAACTTTAATTTGTTAAAGAAATTACTTACTAGTGCACCTATTTTAGAGATTGTTGACCTAAATGAAAATTGTGTGGTATGTACAGATGCATGCAAGGAAGGACTTGGTGGAGTCCTCACTCAAAATGGACATGTCATTGGTTATAAGTCAAAAAAACTTAAAGAACGTGAGAGGAATTGTGCCACATATGATTTGGATCTTGCTTCCATAGTTCATGCATTGAAAATGTGGAGGCATTATCTCATGGGAAAAAAGTTTTGAATTAAGGACATACCATGGTGGTCCAAAATATCTTTTTGAATAGCAAAATTTGAAAGCTAGGAAAACAAGATGGCTAGAATTTTTAAGTGAGTATGACTTTGGCATCAAGCATATCAAGGGAAAAGAAAATAAAGTTGTTGATGCACTCAACAAAAGAGTACATCTCATGCATGCTACAACTGTTAGTATGCATCAATCAGATTTAAAGAGCATAATTTTAGATTTGTTGTTACATATCAACATTACCTACAGGTTAAAGAAAGTTTACAACAAGAAAATGTACAATAGAAAATTAAAGAGTATGAGATTAAGGAAGATGGATTACTTATGCATAAGAATATAATTTATGTTCCTAGTTCTAGAGAACTTAGGAATTTGGTGTTAAAATAAATGCATAATGTTTCATATGATGGACATCGTAGTTACCAGAAAACAATTGCAACAATACGAAGCCAATTCTTTTGTCCAAGAATTAAAAAGGATGTTGTTTATTACATTGCCAGATATATGGAATGTCAAAGAGTGAAGGGTGAGCATATACACCCAACGAGTTTGCTACAACCATTGTCAATTCCAGAGAAGAAATGGGAAGTGGAAACCATTGATTCTATAACTAAATTGCCCATGCCATCAAGGCAACATGATTCAATAATGGTAGTGGTTGATAAATTGACAAAGGTTGCTCATTTTGTTCCTGTAAAGATATCTCATACACCAATTAATATTGCAGAAATTTACATGAGGGAAATTGCTAGGTTGTATGGGATACCTAAGGCAATTGTCTCAGATAGAGATACAAATTTTACTTCTAATTTATGGAGAGGATTATTTAAAGGATTTGGTACAAAAATGAATTTTAGCACAACATACCATCCACAGTTAGAAGGGAAGACAAAGAGAGTCAACCAAGTGATGGAGGACATGCTGAGAATGTATGTGATGGATAAGCCATCTAAGTGGGAAGATTATTTACATTTAGTTGAATTTTCCTCTAATAATGGGTATCAAGCTTCATTGAGGATGAGCCCATTTGAATATCTGTATGGTATAAAATGCAATACTCCAGTGAGTTGGGACAACCTAGTAGACAAAGTAGTACTTGAGGCATAATTGCTCAAGGATATGTAAGACCAGATGGTTAAAATTAAGCAGAATTTGAAGGTAGCATAAGATAGACATAAAAGTTATGTAGATAAGAATATGACATTTAGAGAATTTAAAGTGGGAGAGCATGTAATTTTTAAAGTGAAGTGCAAGAAGAGATCATTGAAGTTGGAAAACTATACAAAGCTAGTACCCAAATTCTATGGTCCATTTGAGATATTGGACATAATAGGGCTAGTTGCATACATGCTTGCATTGCTTGCTTCCATGAATGTGCATAATGTATTTCATGTCTCTTTGCTAAAAAATTACGTACATGATCCTAACCATGTTATTGATTGGAATTTGATCTAGGTGGACCCAGAATGAGACTTTCATATTGGACAAAAAAGTCAAAATGCTCCAGAATCAAGTCATAGAACTGCTAAAAGTTCAGTGGACCTGCTACGGTCCTAAATATGCTACTTGGGAGCATGAAGATACTATGCGAGCAAAGTATTTGCATCTGTTTGAATAATTTTGAAATTTTGATTTCTATTTTTTATATGCACTGAGGACATTGCCAAAATAAGGGGGAGGGGAATGTAATACCCTGGTTTTGAGACCCCATATTAATAATGTATTTTTTTATTTAATGAAAATCCAGAGTGCCCAAACAATTAAAAGTGGTTGGAGTACCTGGGAAAATGTAATGTTGTGATCATTATTAATAATAAAATACATCATTGGTTGCTAAACAAACAATGACAAGAGTTATAATGGGCTATGATTCCATGAGAGAGGGGTCTTAAGGGGCTAAGTCTTTTATTATATTTTATTTACCCATAATTTCTTTAATTGAGAGAAGTGGTTACATCAACTTCTTGTGGAAGGTCATGTGCTTCTTGATTTCCAAGTAAATATATAAACCCATCTTGTGGGTTGTTTGGGGGTTCTTCTCCATTCACTCTTTCACTCGTTCATTCATTGTTGCTCATTTATCATTCCTCATTCATTCTTGTTCTTGGTTGAGACATGGGGGCAAATTGTTGAGGAAGAAGCCATTGTTTTTTTGCTGTAGTAATGACTGGTGTATTCTAGCCATGAATTTGTGCCTGCATTCCTGAGATGCATTGACATGTACTAAATTTTATTCACAGTTGTGAGTCATGAGAATCCCAACATGGAGATTCTTGACCAGATGCATTGGAGCCCTAGAAGGAGGTGGACATCCTGAGCACTGTGTGGAAGAGAAGGGGGTCCATTCTCTTGGGTTGTGTAGCTTGGAGAGAATAGAGCTGGTGTACTTTGGATTACTGTGCATTGAGAAACCTGTGAGAGCTTGAGTGTTGACTAGTTTGGGAAGTTGAGTTTCCTTGTTGGATTAAGATAAGTGCTCTATGTCATGGCTTCCTTGTTGGTATATTTATTTTCGTTGTGTATTAATTATTATCTCTGATATTCATTTGTACAATGTGCATGCTTGATAGTTATTGTTGTGCATGACACGTTTAAGCATTCTTTTAAAGTCTGGCATGAATCTTGATTATTGCATGTGTTGTTATGGTGTTTCTTTCATACTTATTTATTAATTAAATGATATTAGATTTCGAAATCAGTTTTGAAGTGAATTTTTGAAGTAGTGTGGCCAACATGTGGGTGGTTGGGTACGTTACAATCGAAATTTGTGTTAGCTTGGTGAAAGTCTGGGAAAATGAAGGGACAACAACTTTGCGGTTGATGGCACGTCTGAGGTGCACCACAAGAATTTGGGAAGACGGTTGCAGTGGAGAGTCGTGTGGTGACAGATCTGTTCTTGAGTGTCTTAGTGAGGAGAGGCAAATTGTTTGACTTTTCCTTATTGTAAACCGAGCTAGTAGTGCTCATTTGTAATTGTTTCGCAATAACAAAGACTTACCTGGGTGTTAGGAACAATTTGTGTTGCCCGAACTATTTATGTGTTTATCTTCATTTTTTTTCTTCTGCAATTGTTCTCTTGGATTCTTTTGTTCATGGATGCATGCTTGAATAAGACTAAGTGTTAAATTGTGTTAACAATTGTCTAAGTAAGCAAGAGTTGTACTAGAGTAGGAGTGTGACTCATAGATAGTATAGAACAAAGTATGGGTATGCTCTAGGTGAAGATGCATAGTTCGAATGAAGTATTCTTGGTGTGCCAAGCAAATAAGTGAGAACCATCACTGTGTTGCATGCTCCCAGGAGGTGAACGATCGCAAGATCTGTCTGAGCATCATGTGGGTTCGTGATAGGTGGTATCATAGAAAACTTGGATCTTCACCACTACTACAATAAGAACAATTTTGGAGAAGAGGGTGTGTTTGTTTGGTGAGACAGTCTAGGTGCAGGCTTGGTGAAGGTTCGATGGACTGACCCATCGCAAAGGAAACCTGAGTGCAGACTTGGTGGGTTGTGACAGGGAAGAGTTGCAGACAAAATTTATGACTTGTGAACAGAATTTGGTGCTCTCCTTGAGTAGGCCAAGCACGGAGTTTTGAGGGTGAACAAAGCACTTGGGAAAGGCAGACGAACGAAGGAATGTGGGAGACTCAACCACAGAGCAGGGATGATTTTAGGGGCTAAATTTTTCTCATGGGATAATTTTCCATGGTTTTTCTCAAAAAAAGATTAGCTATTCTAAAAATGATTCACCCAAATTCCATAGGATAAGATTATTTTACCTTAAAAATCACCAAAACTTTATACAAACTATACAAAATCCTTAGAAATTTGAATATTTTTGCAAAAGTATAGCCAAACATTTTATAGTTGGCATATGAAGGATTAGTAAGATTCGCCAGGGTTTCTACATTTTAAAATAAATTTTCATCCTTAAAAACATCCCTGCCACAGAGTTGATTGCAGAATTTTGAGTAAGTCTTGAGACGAACTCTTGGGTTCCTTGGATGAACTGTTCTCAAGTAAAGTGAAGATACTTGGAGGGCCATCCATGGCTGACAATAGTGACATCGAGAGAGAGCACAAGACTAGTAAGATGAAGTATCATATCACTACCTTAGAGAGAACTATTGAGCATATGATAGATGCATTGTGCTAACATGGTGAGAAGGTCAACCTGATGGAGACTGAGATGGAAAAGATGAAGTGTGGGTTTAACCAATCTGTTCAGGAGTGCCATTCAACTGTAGATCTGATGACCAACACCTTGACAAATGACATTCGAGATAAATTCAAGGCAACAAAGGACTTACTTTCCAAAATCACACAGAAGTTGAAGGACCAAGATAACACCATCACTGATCCGGATTATTTTCGGCACGAAATGAGAGCGGAGATATAATAAAGAAATGCATAGAGATATCGCGTATATCCAGTAATATAACATAAATATATCAGATATGCAACCATAAACACAGAGATACAATAATACACAATTTCTATTAATGAAAGAAATGTACAGAGACTGTAAAAATACAGAGTGAAAGACTCGCTAGAATGGTGGCAGCTTATCTCTGAGAAGAGATGTGACGACTACTCGCATTCGCAAGAAGATGATTACAATGAGGC
>ML830592.1:20936-55873 GCA_009831015.1 Picea engelmannii | reverse complement strand
GAAGACTTAGCGAAGACAAGCGTTCGAAAGGGCGCAAAGAATAAGGACGTCGTTCATTTGAAATTTGCGACGGAAAAACAATGTTTGTGAAACATTGGTGTAGGCAGCTTATGAGGTAAAAAATGTGAATTGGCTGCCAACAAATGTATAATGAGAAATTTTAAGATATTTGAGAATGCTTTGATTGTGATTTTTTAGAAAAATGAATGAGATTTGTGTATTGTGTGGTATCTTTTGTGATTATCCTTTCATTGGAGTATGTGAGGCATATACTACGATCTTGCAGAACTACCAAGGGTTTGTGTGTCTTGATTGTACTTATATATGTTTTCTTCATAGTTTTTTTTTTATGCAATTGATTATATAATGAGAAACTTGTGAAAAATTGAGAGTGCACTATCTGCATTTTTTGAAAAAGTTGAATGAAATTTGTGTATTGTGAGGTGTCTTCTATGAATATTTTATCATTGGAGTGTGTGCGGTATATATTGTGATCTTGCAAAGCTGCCATGAATTTGTATGTATTTACTTCATTTATATGTGCTTTTTCATAGTTTTTTTGTAGCATTTGACTATATTATGTGAAATTTGCTAAAATTTAAGAATGCATTGTCTGTAGTTTTTTGAGAAAGATGAAATAAATTTGCATAGTGTGATGTATCTTTTGTTATTGTCTTTTCATTGCAGAGTATGAAGTGTATGTTGTGATTTTGTAGAGCTACCAGGACTTTGTGTTTATACATGTGTGTGTGTGTGTGTGTGTGTGACAATTGAGAAATAGGATATACTGGATGATTGTGACATTTGATGGTGAAACACTAGATTTGAAAGAACTTCGGCTCATCTATTATTTTTGCATGCTTCTAATTTTCATTTACGAAATTATTACTGTATTTAAAGAAATAAAAATAGATGGAGGAATAATGAAAATTGTGAGCCAAGAGACTTCAAGATAGGGTTATTTCCCATTGACAATACCCTAAACATTCCAATGATGCTCAAATGCAACATTGTAGCAAAGACTAAGCATTGTCTTGGCTTTATAAAAACCTATGAAACCCCTCGATGCCTACTTCCACCACTCAATTGGATTTCCTGGGAATCTGTCATTATGTTCAATGTCGAGTTTTAATGTTTAGTGTGGAGCAAACCAAGAGAATATATTAGGGATTTTTTCGCTAGTCTTTGTAGCTTAAGAGAAAAAAAAAAAAGAATTGCAAAATACCAGATGATTGTGACATTTGATGGTAAAATACTGCATTTGAAAGAACTTGGGCTCATCCATTACTTTTGTGTGCTTTGTAAATTTCATTTACGAAATGATTATTGTATTTAAAGTAATAAAAATAGATGGAGAAATAATGAACACTGTGAGGAAAGAGATGTCAAGATAAGGTTATTTATGAAATTACTGATCTTTTCAGTTGAATAGTAACATAATATTATAGAATGGAGTTTATTTGGTTGTTTCAAGTATTTCAGTTGTAATGAAGTGAGTAATACATGTGTCAATGACTATTATCATCATGGTTTAGGCATATAGCAATTGAATGTATAATGAGAAATTTTAAGAAATTTGAGAATGCTTTGATTGTGATTTTTTAGAAAAATGAATGAAATTTGTGTAGTGTGTGCTATCTTTTGTGATTATCCTTTCATTGGAGTATGTGAGGCATATACTACGATATTGCAGAACTACCAAGGGTTTGTGTGTCTTGATTGTACTTATATATGTTTTCTTCATAGTTTTTTTTATGCAATTGATTATATAATGAGAAACTTGTGAAAAATTGAGAGTGCACTATCTTCATTTTTTGAAAAATTTGAATGAAATTTGTGTATTGTGAGGTGTCTTCTATGGATATTTTATCATTGGAGTGTGTGCGGTATATATTATGATCTTGCAAAGCTTCCAGGAATTTGTATGTATTTACTTCATTTATATGTTTTTTTTCATAGTTTTTTTGTAGCATTTGACTATATTATATGAAATTTGCTAAAATTTAGGAATGCATTGTCTGTAGTTTTTTGAGAAAGATGAAATAAATTTGCATAGTGTGATGTATCTTTTGTTATTTTCCTTTCATTGCAGAGTATGAAGTGAATGTTGTGATTTTGTAGAGCTACCAGGACTTTGTGTTTATATGTGTGTGTGTGTGTGTGTGTGTGTGTGTGTGTGACAATTGAGAAATAAGATATAGCAAACAAGAGAAATCAAAGCTAAAGGAAACAAAAAAAGGGTGAGCATTTTTTAAAATGTATTGTTATTATTTACAATTGCATGTTGTCATAGGCTGAGGAACATTGATTAGAAAATGGAAGAAAAAATAGATGTTGAAATCTATCAAATGAAGGAGCAATGCACTGTACATATTATCGTTGACCAAGTATTCAATAGCAATGGTCTTTTTAGATTACATGCATTTTCATATATGCTAGGGTACTGTTTATTTGATGCATTTCAAGTCCTATTCATTTTGGGTATTCCTCCACTAAATTGTGAAATGGATTGATAGACCATTTCTTAGTTTGTTTAAACAATGGCAATGAAGAGGCATTGGAGTCGTATCAATATGAATTAGGATTTGATTTTTTGTAGCGGTTACATGGGATCCATGATGATGAAACATATCTTCACAAGATGCATTTGTATGCATCTATGAAGCTAAATAAGATAGATAGAGGACTATGGGGAGATACATTTTGCATACGATGACTCGCCAAGTGGTTAAATATACCAATTGGAGATTGGTCACTAACAAGGAAAACAAGATATTTATTGTTCAATGCACATGCAAATACATATCCATATTGCATCTTGTTTCATGATGCAAATCTTGTCAGTGGGAATTATGAATTCTTACTTTACAAGAAATTTCATAGATATTATTTCAGATCATCTAATATTTACTTGTCAATAATGTGCAAATATCTTGAATACCATTGGAATTGTTTTATGCATGATGTGCATTCTCAAGGATTAAAAAAAGCAAAAACAGGTACATCTAATTGTGGGGATAGTCTTTTTGTGCTATTTGTTGTTTGATAGCAATAGAGTTCAATATGCAGTCTATGCAGCTTTATACAATTCATTATTTTTTCAATGCACTTATGGGAAATGATCAAGCTACATTGCATTGCTTGGAAGAACAGTTGATGGTTGACGTCATATAAAATAAAACAATGATTGTGAATTGGCAAGGGTACCTCATAAATCATTGAAATTCCATATGAAAAAGGGAAGATAGAGGGTGGACCATTTTGTTTTCAATGGATATCTATCAAATACAAAGCAAATATTTAAGTATGGTCCTTCATTAATAATAGCATTTTCAATTTCTACTCAACTTAATCAAGTTGTAATGAAACATTTGAAATGATATCATTTGAAATATATACATTTCACATCCACTATGAGTCGTTGCGGAGAGAAACATATGGCATCAGATGCACTAGGCATTGTGATCAATCACCAATTAGTCCAAATAAAAAACGTGGGATTGATTACCATATAGTTAAGGAAATGTCATGTGCAAAAAGTAATATCAATGGCATATTGCCTATTGAACATGTACTAGGAAAAGATTGAGATTTCCATCATGTACATTATCAACATACAATGTTGTTGGCAAATAATGATGACAAACACAATGGAATATTACTTATTGAACATGCACCAGAAAAAGATAGACATGTTCACCATGTACATTGTTAGCATACAACGTTGTTGACAAATAGTGATGACAACATTTAGTTGCTTTGACATGAAGTAAAAACAAGTCCACCAAAAAAGTGTAAGCTATCTTATCATATATTTAAAAAAATGCTAGTGAAGATAGCAATTGCAATGCCATATTTCCTAGTGGACATGAAACAAAGAAACATGAACATGGACATCGTGCATACTCTATATATGCAACAACATTATCTAAAAAAAGACCAAAATTGTCATATCATATATTTAAACAGTTATTGCATAGTAACAAGAATGTCAAAAAAAATTTGGCAAGTGAGTGTGTCCATTTAAAAAAAAATGCAAGGCAAGTTTATATGAAACAAATTCAAGACATGCCTAGAACCAAATGTGAAATTTGTGAAGAATTGCATTTTGCAAAGAAAAATACTTGTCTCATCCAAGACTTGGAAAAATAATATCTTGCGTTGACAAGAAATGACAAAACATTTTCCAATAAAAAAAATGTGTTTCTTGCAAAAGAGCACTTCAAAATGGAAAATTGTCGTTGGTTGCAACACCTAACCAAATAAGACACAACACATCATTTCCAATTGCAAGAACACTTTCATAACTTGAAGAAAGACTTGTATCACTGAGAATTGCATTTAGACAAATTAGACAATGGGGTTATAAATTATCTCATATGGGTTTGACAAGATTGATTATCAATGTGCTTGTCCATATGGATATTGTGCAAAAACTATTGCCCCATTTCATGGATGAAAAAAAAAACAACTACAATCATGTTGAAAAGATGATTGCAGTATAAAAATGAATATCACACGGGGAAAGTATGTGTAAACATTGTCATGAGTGAATTGAAATAATTATGTTCTGAAACTTTAGATAAAGCTGAAAACATTTGTATAAATGAGAAATGGAATCTTGCTCAAGAAAAAGGAAATGATAGATCCATGCAAAATGGAAATATTGATTTTGAAAGTGATATGGATAATGAATTAGAAAGTGAAATACATATTGAGACATTAATACATGTATTCACATAGTCACAACACATCTATGTATTGCAGTACAAGATCATTGAGCTTGCACCAGTTGAAGGACAACATCCACTTGGAATTTTCAAGAAAAAATATGTAGAGGAAACGAATTTCCCAACATTTTTCTATAGAGATCCATGTGATAATGACATTACAAAAATGTTTAGCTACCAAAAAACAATGCAATGGGAATTGCTTCATGCAAGTAGTGATTTCTTGTATCACATGATATATTTTTTTTTTTTTTTTAAATGCATGTATAATTATTGACAAAGTGTTTTCTTTCATATGGGTATGAATAAGAAAAGGAAAACTAAGAGGCAAAAACATATTAGCAACAGATGTTAAGTACAAACCAAACTTATAACAAATACTTGTTGATTTTTGTAGCTTCAGGTAAGTATTCTCACGTGACCCTAGGTGTTAGGCATGTGGGAATCATTGTGGGCACCACATCACACTTTCGGTTTGGTGAAAACACCCTTGGATTTGAGTGGGGGATTCATGGGTTTGGTGATGGGATTTTTGGGCTTGTGTTGGGGATTCACACCCACAAGGAAAGCCTAATTTGATGTTGACTTGTGGAGGGGCTTCTATGTTGAGCCCTGAGGATTGTATATAAAGAAGAGAGGTCATTGTGACATTACATATATTGTCATAGTGTGGAGACATGATGGAGCTAGAATAAATGAGTCTACACTTGTGCTAGGAGGCCTGGTGATCTCAGCAAAGGGAAATTCTACAAGGTGGTGAATCTGGCCTAGGAGAGAGAAGTGAAGAAGGTTTCACGTGTGGATCAAATTTTTCATACAATACACAATTCACAGTGCGATAAATTGCGTATATACGTAGATCATAGGTGTGACGAATTGCGTATATATGTAGGTAACTGGTGTGACAAATCATGTATATAAGTAGGTCACAGGTGCAATGAATCACGTATATACGCAGGTCAAGCAAGGTGAGTCGCATATATACATAGGTCACAAGAAGGTGAACCATGGATATACGCGGGTTGAAAGAGGGTGAATTGTGTATATGTTTCTCTTGGCAGGTGTAGATATGTACATGTTGAAAGGTGATGTTAGTAGGATGTACATGTGGTCTACAATAGATTTGTGGGCATGGGATATTTCTAGGGATATTGTTGAGGTTTGGATTTCTAATTTGTATGGTTATTGGAGAATAAGGTTGTTCTAAATTTTGGTGACTTTGGAGGACAAGGTTGTCCTCAGATTTTTGTGATATTGTGTTGGCTGGGAGGGTTGTTTTTTCCCTCGGGATTTTTGATGATAAAAATATTACATAACTAAAATTGTGTCTCATGTGTATTGATGCAGATTCATATTTGGACTTTGTGTTTCCATTCCATATGTTTTCAGTCAATAATTTCATTGTAAAGTTGGAGCTAGGGTTTTATTGTTAGATCACTAGGAAGCAATTTTCAAATCTGAAATTAGTCACATAGAGTTACATGTGAAAATTAACATGGTATCATAGACTGGGATCTGAAGAGAAGGGGATCATATTGAGACACGTCTTTAGCTACAACATTGGAGGAGTCTTTTTCTTGTTCTTGTTCTGGGTAGGTCATAGGTGATAACTCTGAGAGGGATCTACAGTGACGGTTGCAAGAGGAAGCAAGTTAGATGGTCTCTAGTTTGAGACATTTAGCAGACTGTCCAAATGAGGAGTTGTGGACTATTGTAGCTCGGTGGTGTGGCAGGTTGGGAGTTTTGGTGGATTGGCAGAGAAATCGGATCACAACAGTATGTTGTGTGGCATATTTCCAACCCTGTGGATGGAATTCTAGTATCTTTTCCTAGTGATTTGCAATGGGTGCAACTCAGATGCTTGGGCAGGGATGAGATTGCTTCGTGTGTCTGTCAGGTTGATGAGATAGAGTCTTCATCGGGCCAAAGAGTTGTACATTGTTGAGGTGCAATAATGTATGAGGTATTTGACCCAGGAGGATGAGGACACTACATAGATGAGTTGCAAAGGTCTAGAGTGGACTAGACTGTGTATCCATCCACAACTTGGGACTATTTAGAGACAAGGACACGGGATCAGTTGTAGCGTGTGTAGACATGAATAGTTTTGTGACTTGCATGATGGACTTGGTAGATGTTCATTGGATTATCGTGACTTGGGGAAGTAGGATGCTTTCCTTGGAGGATTGCACGGTTCTTATCCAGTGAGAGCCAGCAACACATGATAGGGGCACATGATTTGTTTGTGAATTTCACATTGTCTGACTCAGGTATGTACGAGGATATTGGTAGGAGGAATAGGCATGTAGTACAAGGATTTGGAGCAGTGGTATTCTGAATGGATTCGGGGGGTGTTTTGTGAGTGAAAAATGTGTTATCGGTGCCAGGAGTGTGTTCTCAACCTCAAGGATTGAGGAGTAGGACTGTGCAGTGTTGTTCCAAGATGGACATGTGTTATTGGATGTTGCATTGGTAGGTCTTCCCAGGTCCTGGAAACCTTTTATGTAGGGGATCTATGCAGGAGAGATGTTGTCAATATTTGATAGGATATGGACTCGAGTGGTGTCCAAGGAGGATATGGATGAAAGATGAGGAGGGAGCAGGTATCTCCACCAGTGGTGAGGCAAGTAGTTCCCCCAATGGTGAGGTAGGAATCCCCACCAGTAGCACAGATTCAGAGGGAGCAGGTATCTCCACTAGTGGTACAGGCTCAGAGAGAGCCAGAGTTCATAGGGATTCATCCCTCGGGATCTAGTAGGGAGGAGAAGCCTCCCAAGACTGTGCAAAGGACAATGGAAAGGGAGAAGGTAGCTCTGGAGGTTGTGTAGACTCATATGGAGTTCAAATTCAAATGGAGTCAAAAGACTCAGAGGGAGAGTCAATCGCTTAGTCAGAGCCAACATTTAGGTCCATATGGGAGAGAGACATCTTCCAAGATTGTCAGGCAGGTGTCATGGTTTGAGGAGGTTTAGAGGAAGGAGGCTTTTAGGAGAAAGGTGTCTTCTAGGATGGGATCATGTTAGACAGTAGGATTTTCTTTAGTGACCGAGAATGCAACTAATCAGGAGGACTCGAGAGCAGGATTTACTTTGGTGATAGAGGAAGCAACCAATCAGATGGATTGGAGAGCAATTGTGGTATAGGATCTAGTATAGGAGACAGAGCTACTTCCAGGTGATGTTGGAGGATGGAATGCCTCCCTCACTAAGAGGGATTGTTATGATTTGGTAGCATCATGAGGCATTCTCACTTGTCGAGTGTGGTGAGAATACCTTCCTTTCTAAGAGGGAGTGTTTACTTTTGTAGCTTCAGGCAAGAATTCTCACATGACCCTAGGTGTTGGGCATGTGGGAATCGTCGTGGTTATTGCATCACACTTTCGGTTTGGTGAAAACCCCCTTGGATTTGAGTGGGGGATTCATGGGTTTGGTGATGGGATTTGTGGGTGTGTGTTGGGGCTTCACACCCACAAGGAAAGGCTAATTTGATGTTGACTTGTGGAGGGGATTCTATGTTGACCCCTAAGGATTGTATATAAAGAAGAGAGGTCATTGTGAAATCACACATATTTTCATAGTGTGGAGACATGATGGAGCTAGCATAAGTGAGTATGCACTTATGTTAGGAGGTCTGGTGATCTCAAAAAGGGGAAAGTATGAAAGGTGGTGAATCTAGCCAAGGAGAGAGAAGCGAATAAGGTCGCACATGTGGAGCGAATTTTTCATACGATACATGGTTTACAATGGGACAAATCGCATATATATGCAGGTCACGGGTGTGATAAATTACGTATATACGCAAGTCATAGGTGTGATGAATCACATATATACATAGGTCATAGGTGCAACAAATCGCATATATATGCAGGTCACAAGTGAGGTGAATCATGTATATACATAGGACACAAGAAGGTGAACCACATATATACATGGGTTGTAAGAGGGTGAATTGTGTATATGTTTCTCTAAGTAAGCGCAGATCCGTACAAGCTGACAAATGACATCAGCAAGCTGTACAAGTGGTCTATAGTAGATTCGTGGTCAAGGGATATTGTTGAGGTTTGGATTTCTGATTTGTGTGGTTATTGAAGAACAAGGTTGTTCTCAATTTTGGTCACTTTGGAGGACAAGGTTGTCCTTAGATTTTTGTGATATTGTATTTTCTAGGAGGGTTGGTTTTTCCCTCAGGATTTATGATGATAACAAGATGACATAATTGAAATTGTGTCTCATGTGTATTGATGAGTCATCTTTGATCTTTGTGTTTCCATTGCATATGTTTTCAGTCAATAATTTTAGTGTAAAGTTATTCATTGATAATAGCTAGGGATTTACTATTAAATCACTTGGAAGCAATTTTCATATCTGAAATTAGTCACGTAGAGTTGCATGTGAAAATTTACAATACTGAAATCCAAAATTGGTTACATAGATTTTGTAGAAATTTCAATACAAATTAAGTATTTCCTGGATTCTCCTGATCTAACAATTATATGCCATTGTTAAATACATAATCGCTTCTACAAATATTCTTTTCAGAAATTAAACCACGATCACAAAGTGAGATAACAAGAAGAAAGATGAATCGCACATAACACAAATGTTTTACAGGGACAACATAAAGCTAAAAACCCCACTATCATATATTATGTATATCATGGATCATGAAACAATCTCATACAAATCTATAATCCAAGAGATCTTAGTACAATACAATTGTCTCACACTATCATACAAAAATTAACAAATTCATGTGCCAATATTCTGTCTCCAGACAGCCTACCTCCTCTGCACAATCCCTGCAAATTGAATTCTCACAATGAATTTGAATTACCCTTGCCTAGGTTGCACATGCTCATGGGCATATCCACCGTGTGTGTGATTGCATGGGTTCACTTCACTCAAATCACAACTGATAGCCAAACTGTCCCTTTCACCTGTTATCTCAACTAGATCTCCATTGGATCTGACATGCATGTAGTTAACAGTGGTAAATCTTCAGTTGCATGTGAGATCAATGATTGTGAATTAATTAATAAATAATTCACTGATCTCTCACTAGTGTAAGTTTAGTTACAACTAGTAAAACTAGGCTTAACTCACTTAACTGAGTTAAACTACTTCACAACTCACATAACTACACTTATAACTATGTTACAACTTCAAGTCACCTCCATGTCCCACCAGTCAAACTTTGAACTTGAATTTCCTATAGTTAATTGATTTTCCATTTCAGTTAATTATTTCAAGTAATTATGAGATAATAGATTAATATTTATTTTCCAATTTATTTAAGGGAAAATTAAATTAGACACATGTTTCTTGTTGACTTTTCAACACTCCCTCTTAACAAGAAATGGATTATCCTTCACCCCAATCCTGTCTCTATGGTATTCAAATTTGCTCCTGGTGAGCACCTTCGTCAGAATGTCTGCATCATGATATTCCGTAGGAATGTATTGAAGCAACATGATCTTCCACTGCACACAATCTCTGAGATGATGATACTGGATATCTAGATATATCATGAAACACGGGATTAATCAAGAGTTTAATGCAACTCTGATTATCACAATGAATCATTGTCGGATCTAAATGAGAACCAAACAAACCAACCAAGATCTTTCTCATACAAATAGCCTCACATGCAGCTTGACTCACTGCCATGTATTCCACTTTCGTTGAACTAAGTGCCACGGATATTTGTTTCTTGTTGTACCAATAAATAGCTATAGATCTGATACTAAAGATCCCCCCTGATGTGCTCTTTTTGTCCGTTGGGCTGCCCGCCCAATCTGCATCCGTGAAGCCATGCAACTTCACCTCATCTGTTTGTCTGTACCATAATCCATACTTAGATGTTCCCTTCAGATATCTCAGGACATGCTTACCCGCATTCCAAAAGAGTTTGGTAGGCTTAACCATCACTTGACTCAACTGGTTAATCGCATAGCAAATGTCCAGTCTCGTGTTCACTAAATACATTAGCGGACCCACTAACTGTTGATAGACAGTAGCATCCACTACCTCTCCAGAAGTAGCATCCTCTTTCCTCCAGTTTCCTAGAAGAGGAGTATCCATGGGCTTGAAACCTTCCATGTGAAACTTACCCAGCATCTCCCTTGCATACTCTCCTTGAGACACAAAAATTTCACCATCTCGCTGCCATATTTCCAATCCAAGGAAATAATGAAGGAGGCCCAAATCCTTCATCTCAAACTCCTTTGCAAGGTCCTCCTTGCATGAGTGTATCAACTGCTCATCACCAATCAGTATTAAATCATAAACATAAAGAACAATGATTAAAATCTTACCCTCCACCACAATTTGGTATAGGTTTGCATCCGCTTCACTTTTGGTGAAGCCCATTCCGGTGAAATAGATGTCTATCTGAGTGTACCAAGCATGGGGTGCTTGCTTCAATCCATACAGTGCTCTCTTGAGTCTGCACACATGTGACTCCTTGTCAAAGGTCTCAAAACCTTCTTGCTACTCAATGTACACTTCTTCCTCAATGATCCCATTGAGAAACACAGTTTTTACATCCATATGATGAATGCGCCAGTGCATCTGTGCTGAGAGTGCAAGGATGTATTTTATGGAAGAGTACCTTGCGACAGGTGCAAAGGTATCATCATAATCTATCCCCTCGATCTGTGAGAAGCCTTGGGCCACAAACCTAGCCTTGTATTTCTCCACACTCCCATCAACAGCTTGCCTTACCTTGTAGATCCATCTCAAACCTACCACTGATTTGTCAACCGGTCTTGGGACAATTTCCCATGCATTGTTTTTGAAAATGGAGTCATACTCCTCCACCATAGCATCAACCCAAGTGGGATCCTGCACTGATTCTTGAAAGGAAGATGGTTCAGTCACAATACATTTTCTCATGAGAGTCATGTATCCAGTAAATCGATCAGGAGACTGTCTCTGTCTGTGCTGTGAAGTAGGGGCTCCTAGATTCTATGCAACATCTAGTCTCAATCTGTCAGCTTTTGTGGTGCGCTTTTTGCCATTTCTGATGGATGGCTCTGCTTGAGTGGTTTCCTCCACTCCATGAACCTCCTCATGTGACTGATCCACATCTTGAGACTCATCTTTGGGAACCAACAATTCCTCTTCTAGATCCAAGTCTAGCTCCCTCTCAAGCGACAATCGTATGGATTTCCCCTCATCAAATTTTATATTTCGTCACATAACAGTCATCTTACTGTTAGGAAAATACACACGATAATTATGGGGTGTTTCTGTGTACCCCACAAATATCCCAACTTCAACAGTCGGTTCTAGCTTCTTCCTGGCATCCTTGGTCATATGCACATAAATAGATGAGCCAAAAATCTTAAAATGAGAAACATCAGGTTTCTTACCAGTGAAAGCTTCTTCAGGTGTACTCATGCCAAGTACTCTATGAGGACAATGGTTTTGCACATAAATCGCAGTATTGCATGCTTCTGCCCACAAATGCATTGGTAGGCCCTGATCATGTAACATCGCTCGTGCAGCACCCACGATCATTCTGTTCTTCCTCTCCGTGACCCCATTTTGCTGTGGGTTATGAGGCACTATGAGTTCTCTTCAAATTCCTTCTCTGCTGCAGAAGTCTTTGAATTCGTTAGAGATGTATTCTCCACCATTATCGCTCCTTAGAGATTTCACTTGCTTCCTCGACTCTTTCTCCACCAATTCTTTAAACTCAGAGAACTTTGAGAATGTTTGATCCTTATTCTCCATGAAGAAGATCCAACATTTATGAGAAAAGTCATCAACAAAAATAACATAATACCTATGTTTTGTTTTTGAAGCAACCGAGAATGGTCCACATACGTCTGCGTGAACTCTCTCCAGGATCACCGAGGCACGGTTCTCCTTTTCATGAAAGGTGGACTTTGCATACTTACCCATGGTACAACCCTTGCACTGATCTAACTGAGAAAGTGTTCCCATTGGAAGTCCAGTAGATATTTGTTGCATGATCTTCAAGGCTCCATGATGAAGATGGCCCAATCGCCTATGCCATAATTCGCCCTCATCCCGTCTCACCACTTTTTTTGCCTTGCCCATCATGGTAGCGCAGCCATCTACCTCCATCTTGTAGAGATTCTTAACTCGAATCCCTATCCTCTTGACTTGACCCATTGTTTTATGTCTCATAAAAGCTTTTCCACCGCTAAAAACAACATCATAGTCTCTGTCCTCCAACATTGCGACTGAGATCAGGTTTTTCTTCAAACCTGGAACATGCATAACATTTTTCAATTGAAATGGTTTACCTGACTCCCTGTGAAAGGTAATGGTACCAATGACAGTCGCACTATATCGTCCATCGTCGCCCATCTCTATATGCATTTTCATATCTTTCTCCTCCAAGTCACTAAAAAGATACTTATCTCCCGTCATGCGGAAGGAAGCACCACTGTCCAAATACCACACCGATCCCAATGCACATGAAGCCATGCAAGTGATCAAAGTGAATTCAAGTTCAAAATGCAAGGCAAGGGCCTCACCAGCTGCATCTCTAGCAAACTTCTTGTTCTTCTTCTTCTGCGGACAGTTAGTAGCGTGATGCCCATGTTCATGACAGTGAAAACACTTCACCTTGGACAAATCCATCTTATTGACTTTAGACTTGGATTTTGGATGGAATTTCTTCCCTTTCCCTTTCCTTGCCTTGGCAACCAAAGCACAATCCTCTTCATCATCATGCTTTGATGAAGATCCATCTCTGGTGTTTCGCCTGAACTCCTCTTGCACCAAATCCGACCATAATCGTTCCCAAATTGGTGATTTTTCCCTTCCATTAACAGAATCTTGATAACTGTGGCAACTATTGCGAAGTCCTAGGAGCACCAAGCTCACCAAATCATCATCAACAACTATTATTCCCACACTTCCAAGCTCATCCTGACATTGGACAAACTTCATGAGATATTTTGGAATGGAGTCACCCTTCTCCATCTTGTCTTCCTAAGTTTATATTTAAGCGCCAATTTCCTATGGTCGCTGCTATTTTGGAATAGATCCGTCAAAGTCTTCTACATTGCATGTGTTGTGGCTTTCCCATGGAGATTTGAGACAATGCGGTCTCGTTCTCCCTCCAACAAGATCATCCTCGCCTTTTCCACTTTCTTTTTCCATGCATCAACATTTGCAGTGTCTGTAGCATCCATCTTAGGAACATCTTTGTCAATGTATTCCTTCAAGCCATTGTCTTCGAGTAATGCCTCCATCCTGTCCTTCCAAGAAATGTAGTTCTATATGCCTTCGAGTGCATACTCTAACCTCAAGCCAATGAAAGCCATTTCGATCTTGAATCAACTGTAGCACCAAGAAAGTATTTCTGCAAATTTGAGTTCTATCCGATCACAAACTCAACTGTTGCAATCCCTCTTACCCTGGGAGGTTTTCACCTGACTAGTCAGCAACCTAAGGAAGGTTCGCACCTCACCTGTGAACAACCTGCGAAAATCTTAGGGAGGTTCACATTGTAATGCACAGTGGGGTGAGGGAGGTTCACACCTCTCCTATGAGCAACCTACAAAAATCCTGATGGAGGTTTGCACCTTGCCTTTGAGTAGGGTGTGAAAATTTCAACTCTCAGAAATACGCGAAGTAGTACTATGCCATCGCACCCTGCAAGAGGAGGGACCTGCAAAAATACTATTCTTTTTGCACCTCAATTCCGTAGCTCCGTTGCTCTGATACCATGTAGAATTTTCAATACAAATTAAGTATTTCCTGGATTCTCCTCATCTAACAATTATATGCCATTGTTAAATACATAATCACTTGTACAAATATTCTTGCGAAAATTAAACCATGATCACAAAGTGAGATAACAAGAAGAAATATGAATTGCACATAACACAGATGTTTTACAGGGAAAGCATAAAGCTAAAAACCCAACTATCATATATCATGTATATCATGGATCATGAAACAATCTCATACAAAACTCTAATCCAAGAGCTCTCAGTACAATACAATCGTCTCACACTGTCATACAAAAATTGACAAATTCATGTGCCAATATTTTGTCTCCAGACACCCTGCATCCTCTGCACAATCTCTGCAAATTGAATTCTCACAATGAATTCGAATTACCCTTGCCTAGGCTGCACATGCTCATGGGCATATCCACTATGTGTGTGATTGCATGAGTGCACTTCACTCAAATCACAACTAATAGCCAAACTGTCCCTTTCACATGTTATCTCAACTAGGTCTCCATTGGATCTGAAATGCATGTAGTTAACAGTGGTAAATATCCAGCTGCATGTGAGATCAGTGATTGTGAATTAATTAATAAATAATTCACTGATCTCTCACTAGTGTAAGTTCAGTTACAACTAGTACAACTGGGCTTAACTTAGTTAACTGAGTTAAACTACTTCACAACTCACATAACCACACTTATAACTCTGTTACAACTTCAAGTCACCTCCATGTCCCACCAGTCAACCTTTGAACTTGAATTTCCTATAGTTAACTGATTTTCCATTTCAGTTAATTATTTCAAGTAATTATGAGATAATAGATTAATATTTATTGTCCAATTTATTTAAGGGAAAAGTAAATTAGACACATGTTTCTTGTTGACTTTTCAATGGATTTCAAGAACATAATTGTTTCCCCTAATCATCTACAACAAATCAAGAAAAATATATTTGCAATGATACGATAGAGTCGGGCCAACCATTTTTTCCACATTCAAAAGTGAAAAGAACCGATGGAATGCATTAGTAACTACATTGACTAAGTTGTATAACACTGGATAAAAGAGAAATCATATTGAAACATTAAAATACAACGACATTGATTACCTTGTATGAAAAGAACTAGTCACATGTAGTCATTACTATAAACATAGGAGCAATACTCTAAAGCAATTGATATGTAATGATGAAACATTATTTGAGAAATTATTATACTACTTTGTAAGAGAGTTCCAAAATAGAGGAAGTGAGCATGAACATGGGTTGTTGTGGATAGAAGATGCTCCTATATATGGAAGGGATAATAACTTGATAATTGAAATGTTTTTGGACAAATACATAACCTATCTGTTGTGTGTGTTATATTATTTGCACAACTAAAACTATCGTTCGCATTGCACTGTCCATGCGGGGGGGTTCGTAGGGAGGGAAGTAATTCCCCTGTGCAGGGGTTCAGAGGCAGTGCCTCTAAAAAAAAATGGAATTTTTGTGTTCATTTTTAGCAGTTTTTTGACACATGGTTTTCATCGATGGTTGTTGGCCCTCGACCAAGTTTTGAGGAAACATTGGTCAAGTTTGACCACTTTTTGGACTTCGACAGGCTTGTCAAAGATGGAGCGCCCAGGCAGAGCTGAGATCACAGGATATCACTTGTTTTGTGGACCCAGCAAGGGGATCATTAGGGTTTATGTAATGGGTTATGGGATGTCATCTCATGGGTTTACCCATGATTAGGCCTTATTGTAAATGTATAAATAAGTAACTAAGCAATGTAAGAAGCTCAGATCATAGGAAAGAAGGCCAGGAAGCTCAATAAGAAGAAAGACAAGTTAGAAAAACTACAAGAAGCTACAGGGAACAGATGGAAGACCTCGCAGAAGGCAGGTACGCAGGATTTGAACCTCGCCAAAATAGCAGGACCGTGTAGAATGGAACTTCACCACGACGAAGCTATATGACCATTGGTGGTACCCCGCCTGTTAGAACGATGCTCCAGAATGGTTAGAAACACAGTTATTGGTGGATAGACCTCCATTGGACATTGAGACTGTGCCATAATGGACATATTTGCATTGATGGAAGAAACTTTGCTCATTGGAAGAATCCGTTACGATGCTTGCTTATTTAACCCGTCGGTCATTGTGCTAGGACCACTTTTTTCCACCCATAATTACTCAAGCTAACAGAGAATTGATTGTGTGTTGAGCTGTGATTTCAGAACTAAGACCTCGCCATCTGTTTGATTACCCCACTTGTCCATTCGCCTACCTGACCTATCTGTTTAGAAGTGTGAATGTCAGGCAAACCTAGCGCATTAGATAAGTTTGTCGAGGAGATCCTTATGAAGATAATGGCTGACAGACCATTTTTTGTAGGTATATAGGCATCGTCGACAGGGGGATTACAGGCATCCCCTTCAACTGGACGTCGTTCTAACTGTGCTAACCCCGTGAATGAGAAGTGAAGTAAGCATCATGACGATATGGATAACGCGAAGCAGATCCTATCTATCTTGCCAGATTATATCGTGCCTTTGGCTGGTGCGATTAACCGCAACAATATCCCACTAGATTTTGAGTACACTTTGATCACCGCGTACATCCCAAAGGGGATACGCATAGTTGGAAGCTAGTTGGGACAGATCCCAGCCATGAAGAACAGTGACTTTAACCTTGGAGATATAAAGAACTATGCCATGCTCATGCCCCACCGATATTTGACGAAGACCACTGGGAAGAAGTCGTGCATCGTCGCCCAGTCATGGATAAAGGAGTTGGCGCAGTCTGTTATACTTAATGTAATGAAGATTCCTCACTTTGGCCGACATCAGGAGGTTAACGCTTGCGTTAAACTCCTCTTGTCATGCTATCATGGTGGGTACCTATGGTTCAACAGGCAGATTACTGTGGATCCATCGTTGATCCACCTGATCATAGGACTGAGCATGCAGGGACCCAACCCTCAAAAATTCTACCCAGGGAAGACTTCTGACTACTCCCTAGCACAATGCATAAAGGAGGATTACAACGACGTAGAAAAGGGAAAGCGAGGCTACAAGGTAGCCTCTATCAAGGATGGTGTAGTGTGCCTCTCTTTTCAACTCATAGCTAGAAAGCTCGTCAGAAAGAACCACCCCACACAGGTCACTGGGTTCGTGGTGGACCTCGCAGGGAAATACGTGGAGGGAATGCAGATGACTTGGGTGAGTTACCTCATCAACGAACTTGAGAAATATTTTTGTGAAGTGTAGGATCAGGGATACGAGTTCCACTTCAACTGGCTACTCGTGTTGATTGCATTTCTCGCTTGGAAAATGCTTGAGGGAGAAGCCTTTTCAAAAATTGAACCAACGAAGCCATTGGTAGCTAGATTTTCTACATTATGGTATACGAATGACATGTCAAAGAAATGGAATTCGAACACAATATTCCATGCATACTATCAACAACTGAAGGTTTCCATAGATTCATTTCCATGCATGACATTGCGCACCTTGCACCAGTACAGACCGCTAGCTAAGTTCTGCGCAGATCGTCACTTTATCTATATCATTGCACACAGGGATGAGAGCAAGGAAGAGTTACAATCTTATTCTAATTTGACTGACAATGACATGGAGGAGATCACTAAGGAATGGCTGGAGGAGTTCCTTGTACCAGTTGAATATGCAGAACTCTCCGACGTTGATATCATAGGAATCCCCTTGGTCACTCGGGTCGAGCATGTCGGACAGAGTAGCACGAAGAAGAGGAAGAAAAAGGAGGAAGTCCAGAATATAGAGACTGATGAGGAGGACAACGCCTTTGAGAAAGATGGATCTGGCTCGCTAGGAGAAGGATGAGGAGAAGAATACCAAGTAAATGAAGAAGGAGGAGGGGATGAAGGAGAAAAGCAAGAAGAAGGCGAAGCTACACCGCCTCAAGATCCCTCTGTTATGACACAAACTCCACAGAAGAGAAAGGTTTCTCTGTATAAACCTTCGGCAAGAAAGAAAATGCACACCAGTAAGCCCTAGTTGAAGGCCATGCTCATAGAGGGCGACGCCGGTCTAATCATCGTAGCCGTGGAGGATGCTTCAAAGCATATCCTGCAGAAATATGGAGCGAAGCAAGAGACGTTGTATGAAATAATCGAGAAGGAACTAAAGGAGCTACAACAAGCTATTCAATTGAGTCATGCAGTACCTACAATGCCTTCCTCATCCGAGATTGCAGAATTGGGGGATGATCCCACCCAATTACAAAGACTTGTAGATGCAATAGAGGCTCAACTTCATCGAGTCCAAGAAGAAAAGGAGAAGGCTACAAAATCCTTGAAGCAGGAGAAATAGGAAGTCTTAGAGAAACTACGATTTGTGTGGTACATCATAAAGTCCTATGAGAATGAGAAAGATGAGTTTCGGGCAATGCTCGAGTAGGACAAAGAGAATATACAAAGAGAAAAATACTAGTTGCTTGCAGAGCAAACTATGGTCAAAGAAGCGGTGCCATAAAGCACTTCGCTCTGTGCGAGGCATGGCACAGGAGGAACATGAGTCAGTCGAGGTTCAAGTGGTGAAGCTCGCTGAGGTCATCCAGCAGCTTCAAGCTAGGATAACGGAGTTATAAATCCAAGTAGTGCCAAGAAATATGCAAGAAGTGTGCGACCAGAGAGAGGAATCCGCCAAGAGGGCGGTAGGAATGATCAGATCCCTTGCCTCAGAATGCAAGCAGCTGAGAGACATAAGTGCACAGAACTATGAATGCCTTGCATAAGACCTAGAGCTGAGGAAGTTGGAATCACAACTACAGGAGGTGCAGCAGCAGGCCTTCACCATGCAAGCACAGATGAAGTTACTCACTATAGTCGAGAGAATGAAAATATCTCAGGAGCAGCGCGCAATTCAACAACAGATTACTACCATCCAGGGAAGAGTAATGGAAGTCACATAGAGGCTACAACTGATGCAGGATGAAGCCTGCAAAGTGTTTGAATATATTGAAGGACAAGGCTCACAACCAGACCAAGTGGTTGCATCAGTGGAACAACTCCTGGAAGGGCCTGTTACAGCGCAAGCAATCTAGGATCTTGCTAAGAAGGAGGCTCAGGCGAAGTAGCAAGTCAAGGAAACTCGAGCTAATCTCGAGACCTTTGAAGCATTGTTGCCCAGATCTGAATGACTCGTGATGAGTCATAGATGAGTGTTGGGGGCCCGTTGGCCCTCGACCAAGTTTTGAGGAAACATTGGTCAGGTTTGACCACTTTTTGGACTTCGACATGCTGGTCGAAAATGGAGCACCTAGGTGGAGCTAAGATCGCGGGATCTCACTTGTTTTGTAGACCCAACAAGGGGTTCATTAGGGTTTATGTAATGGATTATGAGATGTCGACCCATGGGTTTACCCATGATTAGCCCTTATTGTAAATGTATAAATAAGCAGCTAAGCGATGTAAGAAGTAGTGTTGGCTTTGTGCAAGAATGTGTTGAATCTTGCAGAGCTATGTGCAAGTGATTGTAAGTGTTTTGTGAAAAATAAGTTGTATATGAGGCTTTTTTCTTGATAATGAGTTAGCCTTGTGCCTTGACCTAATTTTGGGAAGGAGGATCTGGTGCTCAGTGTGTAGATCTCCTGTCCTCTGTGAAGTTTGGATATGTGGCTTAGTGCACAAGAGTAGATGAATGTAAGAGCTTGAATACTAATAAAGAAGAAGAAGAAGTTGGTGGACATAGCCCCACACTGGGGTGAACCACATGTATCTTGTATCTTGATGTGCTTTGTGAGATGTTGTTTATGTTGTTTATCTACTTAGTGCTTTAATATTTATGCATGATAGATAAATCTGTAATGCCTAGTGCTTTACTTGTGAATGAATGCTAGATCTGATTTATAATGCTAAGTGCTTTGGTTATATGATCTTTTGTTGCATTGATATGTACTTAGGGTTTGATCTACGATGTGATTGAGACCCATGAACTAATGCATATTATTGTCTAACTACTCTGTAGAAGTGTTACAATCATAGATATGTGTCCCAGCTTGGTTGTGGACACATGTGTCCTGCAACCGCCTTGCCTCTACCTCAGGTGAGACTGCATCTGCTTCGGGTAGTTAGGGTTTTGTTGGTGCGTTGTTGAAGCAGTGAACCCTGGGTTTTCCCCTGTGCCAACAATGGTTTTCTAATTCCAGTTAAGGAATTAGAGTTGTTGACTCATTTGGGTCAATATATTAGGGGTTTTGGATGTGTGTGTGTGTGTGTGTGTGTACATAAGCAATGAATACATATGATGAATAAAATATTAGAGATGTGGCTCTAAACAGGTTGATGGTTTTCCCAGTTTGGGTTTCCAAGGTAAAAAACTATGTGTAATGTGTGAGTGTGCCATTTTATATTTTTTGTTTTTATTAAGAATATGTTTGTAGTAATTAATTTTACAAGGTTAAAATCTACATTTGTTATTAGAGTTTTTATTGGCTTCAGGGGGATGCCTTTGTGGCTAAGGGTTTGGATCAAGTCTATGATCAACCTTGTTATAGTGGGAGATTTGTGGTATTGATTCTTCAGATGAAAAGAAATGGAAATCAGTTCGAAAACAGAGATCGAGAAATTTAATGGGAAATTTTTTGAGTTGTGGAAGCTCAAGATGGAAGATCTATTGGTGGACAAAGATCAGTGGATCATTATGGATCCAGGTACTGCACCTACAAGAACATCAGCAGAAGACTAAGCAAAGTTGGATTGGAAGGTGAAGAGTACAATTCAATTGTGTCTCTCAGATTTAGTATTAATGAATGTGTTAGGGGAAGCTACAACCAAGTATTTGTGGAATAATTTAGGGGCTTTGTATCAGTCTAAGTCCATGGCAAACAAATTTTTCCTACAGAAGAAGTTGTACAACCTGAAGACGAAAGATGGAGACTCGGTGACAGAGCATATGAATGCATTCAATATAGTGGTAAGTCAGATATTATTTGTTGATATTAATATTTATGATGAAGATAAGTGTATCAGTTTATTGTGTTCTTTAATAGACTTGTGGGATGGTCTAGTTGTGGCCATAGGTAGTAATACAATTACTTTAAGTTTTGATGATGTGGTCTCATTCTTTTTGTTGGAGGAGATGAGATAAAAGAACATGGAAGGACAGAGCACAAAGTCCTTATTTGCAAGAGGATGCTCCCAGAAAAGAAATAGATCTAAATCCTCAAGTGGGAGATATAAATCTAAGGGAATATTTAAATATCCCAGAAAATTTGTAAAGGTATGTTGGAGATGTGGAAAAGAAGGGCACTACAAGAAGCAATGTAGATCCAAAAGTGTTGAGAGAGGGAAGGGATCTAATGATGCCCCTTCTACAAAAGCAAAAACCTCTATAGAAGAAGGAGGAGATGCATAATACGATTCTTCAAGTACACATACAAATCATGAGGCATGGCTAATTGACTCAGGTGCATCCTTTCATATGACTCCTCACGGGGAGTGGTTTTGAGAATATGAAAGGTATGATGGAGGTGATGTTTTCCTAGGTGATGACTCGAGAACCAAAATAATAGGATGAGGAAAATTCAAGTTGAAGCTCATGGATGGAAGGATTAAAACACTGCTTGGTGTTCTGCACATCCTAGGATTGGCCAAAAATTTGATTTATGTAAGAAAAATGGATGATGCAGGGGTAAAAACAATGTTTGAGAAATAAACATGTTGAGTGGTTCAAGGAGCAATGGTGTTGTTGAATGGAGTTCGGATTGGAACTCTATATAAGTTGTAGGAAAGCACTATTATTGATGGGTGCAATAGCTCCATTGTTCTTGATATTGGAGCTGAAGAAGAAAAAACTCCTACAATCTCTAGAGAAAATATTATCTTGTGGAATCAAAGACTAGGGCATATAGATGAGAAGGGCCTTCAAGTACTACACGGTAAAGGTATGGTTGAAGGTATGTTTAATTTCTTTCCGGATTTTTATTTCCGTGAACATTGTGTATATGGGAAGCAAAATAAGATAATATTCCCCTCTGGTGCAATGAGGGTAGAGGGAATTTTACAGTTGGTGCACAGTGCTATGTTTGGACCTATGTCGGTTCCATCACTGGGAAAATTTGTGTACTATGTCTCATTTGTATATGAATTCTTAAGGAATACTTGGATTTATTTCCTTAGTAAGAAATCTAAATTCTTTGACAAATTCAAAGAGTTTAAGGCTCTTGTGGAGAATCATAAAGAGAAGAGAATTAAGGTGTTGAGGACGAATAATGGTGGAGAATTCTATGGAAATGAATTCAAAAAATTATGTAAAAAGTGCGATATGATCCCACCCCTACTTGAAAATTAAAAATACTAAATGAAAAATTGCATAAACTGAAATGGATGAAAATGAAGAGGGGGGAATTATTGATTACCTAGTTCTATTGTCAAGGTATTCCAAATCTTGTAGCTCCAGTTATGATCTTCGAAAGTTTGGAAGGTTTTTCCACTCAATTCACCCAATTTGGTAAAAACTCACAATGAAAATTTTTTGGATCAGTTTTTCACTATTATAATGAATTTGTTTTACCCATTTTTACATAGTTTTTACTATTTTTTTCATTTAAAAACACCTGATGAACCATATTTTTTGTACGAGATGATTGTTTCATCTTAGATTTTGCAGTGAAGATTATTATAATGGAGTTTTTATCCGATCGTCCATTTTTCTTGACTCTTTTCAAGTGATGTTTCGCTCACTAGCATATAGGGTGGGATTCTTTCCACCTTGCATTTAGCATAATCAATGACATGTTTTACATTCTCCTTAGAGTCAACCCCACTTACTGATGACACAAGCCTTTCCTATTGTTTTTAAGTGGTGTTATGTTCATGGTAGATCCTACCATCATGGGCATCTTAAATAGCACCTTGCTTTGCCTTTTAGTGCCCATGTTGAAGTTTTTCTTAGGATTGGGAATCATGTTAGCCCACCATGACATTGCATTGAAGCCTCATATTCTTCTCAATATTATTCTAGATATTTACCTGTGGGAATCCCATAATTTTTGTTCAAGTTGTAACTGCATTTCATATTTACCACTCACACTTTTGAGACTAATGTTAGCTTCGGCTTGTTGTTTCTTTCCCATTTTCTTATGCATTCTCATTAGTTGCTATCCTTACAATCTCTTCCTTTGAAATTTGCTACATGTACCCTAGGAGGAAACATTCCCCCGAGTGTCCATATCCTGCACATTCTTCCTTGAATTGAGCATAGGTATGCTCTTTGTACTTGGAACTAGTTTTCTTTCCTACGACATTCTTTTATTCTTTTTTAGGATTTCCAGCATAAAAAAAGACAAAAAAAATCAAACAATTAAAAACAATATGGGAATGAGTTTTGTTTACCATTATTGGCAATGGTTGAGTCACCATTGAACAAAGCACAAATTTTTTATTCATGTCTCAACAATTTGGGTTAGTATGACTCTAAGAAATTGAACTAGTTACACAAAGTTTTTACTCCTTCGATTGGTTATTCTTCCAGTCACTATGGAGAGTCTGTCGCTTCCTACTCCATCACAGACTTATGTCAATGTTCATTTTCAGCCCATGTTTCCTAAGTCAATTCAATGTGTCTTGTTTTTGTTTAGAGGAAATCATATTGTGTCAGCCATTCTATAGAATTATTTTCTTTGCAAGTAGGCCTTCCCGTATGTCAAGTACTTCTCATAATCAAAAGTATATTTTTCCTATACTCGTGTTGGTATGGAGGTTCCCCATTGAATTCCTATCAATGGGTTAATCTCTTATCGACTACGACACATTGCTTGGATTGTTTGACCTAGAGTTGCACCCTAGCCCTATTTACATTATCGATAGGTGACCTTGTGCTCAACAGATGGAATTCCATCATTGGTATCTGACTGAGTGGTTTCCCTTGTGTTCAATGACAAGAAACTTATTCACACATTGATATTTGTGCAGTACCTTGGATTCCATTTGTCCCCATTGGTGATTTCCTCACCTTTGTTTGTAGTCTTCATTATTGGTTGTTATTTATAGGCTCTCTTTCATGCGCTATTAACATTTGGTGCACGTAGGAGACACATTTCATGGTGTTCCTTTAAATATTTATCCTTATGCTACACCTTGTGTTGGTTTTTGGGAGATGCCTCAATTCCCTCCTTCTAGTGGATCTCTTCCTATCGACTTCAACACATATTATTCTAGGATAGGAATCTAGAGTCATTATTAGTACTTTGGGGCTTGCAGTCATCAGTGATAGGTTCCCTCACTATTAACAGTGGGAATACATCAATGTCCCCTGATCGACAAATTCTACTAGGCATTCGACATCAAATCCTCTATTCACACTTGTTATATTGTATTAGGTACCTTGACACCCATTATCATTATCGATGGGTTGTCTTGCATTTGTTAACGATATACATCAATGATAGGTAATAAAAAAGTGTCTCATTGTGTTTGACTTCAACACATATATTCGCATAGTGCATGCTTGTACCATGGCGGTTGATTTGAAGACCTTGGGAATGTAGTAGCATCACTCCTTTTATGTTGCTTCCTGGGTTGCGTTTGGCCAATACCACTTTTGACATCGGTACTTGTGAAGTATCAGTTATCCAACTCTTTCCTCCATATATCCTTCACTTATTATGAGAAATAGATCCACAATGTATCTCTTTCATGTCTATGAGCTCTTGTTGACATGGATCCACCATGTATCTCTTTCATGGCCATCATCACTACTTTCTATATATACATTCTACATGGATCCCCAGTGTACTTGATATGCGGCCATGTTTGTCATCACACATGAGAATTGGTATGCTCACCTTGGTAATTGAGTATTTTGACTTGCTTTTGTCATTGGTTGTTGTTCTTAGATCAGATTTTGGCGACTTTCACCTTGGCTTCCTACTCTTTGAAGACTTTTAATGTATTTCATCCATTAGTTTCTCTTCCGACCTTGCACATTAGGGGCCATATGTTATAGCATCAATTGCCACCATTTAAGCATTGACGATCTTATTGGTTTGGTCCCTATCCTACTTGCAAAAACCATTTCCCCATACCTCCTTGAGATCTTCTAAAAAATGATCTTTTAGAACTTGTACATGTCCTTGAAGTTATGCAACACATGTATATGCAGGTTTGTCAAAGGAAAGTTGAGTACATGGTAATAAATGCTCAAAAAATAATATTTTGCGTAATTGCAAGTTGAGTTATGGGTTTGGTTAGTTTTCTAACTTCGTTTACCCATACTCAACCATATTTAATTGATTGAATATGGTTTAAATAGGGCATTGATCTAAGGAGAAAGGTAATTAATGAGTGTATACCAAAGCATACAAATATTGGTTGATCCCCGCCATGTCTGCAATCCCCTAAATCTCCCCTTCTTTACTAGTTCTCAGCCTGGAAACCCTTGTTTCCAATCATCCCTAATCACCACCTTATCTGACTAGGAGCCTCTATAAATTCTCCTTGAGTCTATCAATGCATCAGGATTTGAGATCTACCACATTAGAAAAATCTTAGGTGGAGGGACCCAAGATCATTTCGAGGAGTGGTGCCGCAACAGTATAGGTATATAGTGTAATTTCCAGACTTTTGATTTCAATAAGATGTTCATTTCTTCGACATTTTGTGTTCTTAATGTTTAACTTACAATTGTTGAATATATGATTCCTAGAACAATAATTGCAATGTGTTTATTTCATATATGATTGAACTAACTATTTAGTTATTAGCATAACTACTTTTCTTGGAGGTTTCTCTGCATAAGTTTTGTAGATTTCAGGAGAAGCTATCGGGAAGGAGAAAAAACTTTCTGGAATTTGGGAACTACATCGAATGTAGGACTACAAGTGAGATCATATTTCTCCCTCTTGTGAAAGTTAGTTATTTCTATTAAATCAATTATAAAATATTTGTTGTTTATCATCATTGGAATTTGCTTGTATTTTACGGTTATCGATATGTTTTAGTTAGCCCACAACTATAGGGGAATTTCCCACAAACACAAGGTAGAAGACTACTCCATATACACCTCAGTGGAATGGAGCTACAGAAAGGATGAACAGGATGTTGATGAAAAAATCAAGGTGCATGCTTAGTGGTGTCGGGTTGGGACAAGAATTCTGGGTGGAGGTAGTTCATGTTACCTGGTTAATCAATCACCCTCATCCTCATTGGATGACAAGACTCCACATGAGGTATGGACTAGTAAGAAACGCTCTCTCACACATCTCAGAGTATTTGGTTGTGATGCCTATGTTCGTGTTCCAAAGGAAAATAAGAGTAAGCTATATACAAAGGTTGAAAAGTGTATCTTTATTTGGTATAAAGATGGCCTGAAAGGTTATAATGTTTGGAACCTAGAAAATAAGAAGGTAGTGTATAGTTGAGATGTGGTATTTAGAGAAATAAAATATGTTGTCAAACAAGAAGTCCTACCAAGGAAGGAAAAACTAGAGAAAATAGAGTTTTAGTTGAAGGATAATGAATAAGACTCTACAGAAGAACATGAATCAGAAGAAGAAGATCCTCATACTCTAGTATTGAGGAGATCGATTCAGGAAAGAAGGCAATTGGAAAGGTATACTCCGCCTGATTTCCATTCAAATTTTTCTTTGTTTGTAACTAGTGATGATGATCCTAGAACTATTAGGGAGGAAGTGGATTCAAAGGATGGAAAACTATGGAAAAGGGTCATGGTGGAAGAAATGATAGCATTGGACAAGAATGAGGCTTGGGATCTAGTGGAGTTTCCTATTGGAAGAAATCCCATTGGAAACAAATGGGTGTTTAAAAAGAAGTTGAATGCAGAAGGAAAAGTGGAGAAATACAAAGCTCTTTTAGTAGAAAAAGGTTATTCCCAGGTAGAGGGAATTGAATTTGGTGAGATATTATCTCTTGTTTCCAAGTTATCTTCAATTAGATTTATTTTATCTGTTGTTGTTGCTTTTGATTTTGAAGTAGAACAGATGGATGTGAAGATAAAATTCCTACATGGGGATGTGGAAGAAGAAATATACATGAAGCAACAAGAATTTTTTGTTGTGAAGGGAAAGAAAGAGCTAGTATGCAAGCTAAAAAAGTCCATGTATGGGTTAAAGCAATCACCAAGAATGTGGTATCAAAATTTTGATACTTATATGGAGGGACTTGGCTTCACAAAGAGCAAAGAAAATCGTTGTTTGTATTTCAAATTAATCAGTGATCATCTTATTTACTTGGTCTTATATGTGGATGATATGTTGTTGATAGGAAACAACAAATAGATTATCCAGAATGTGAAAACTCAGTTGTCCTCTAAGTTTGACATGAAGGATCTTGGTGCTGCAAATTTCATTTTGGTCATGTAAATTAAAAGAGATCGGGCAAACAAGAAACTCTGGTTAAATTAGAGGAAATATGTTGAGACAATATTGTAGAGGTTTAATATGTAGGATGTAAATGGTCAGGGTTACTATTCTTGTAGGTGTAAATTTATCTGCGAACTAGTGTCTGAAGACACAAGAATAGGAAGAGGGCATGTCTCGTGTTCCATATGCAAGTGTGATTGACAGTTTGATGAATTCAATGATCTGTACTAGAGCGGAAATTTCACATGAAATGAGAGTTTTGGGCACGTATATGTCAAAACCAGGGAAGGAGCATTGAAAAACAATAAAGAGGGTTTTCAGGTATTTGTGTGGCACTAATATTTATGGATTATGTTACCAAGGAAGACCAGAATTGAACAGAGTTGTAATACCCTTGTTTTCGCCAGGTTGTAATTAATTAGGTTTAATAATTTTCATGGCATGGCATGCAAACAATGAAAATGTATTATTGTTTAATTGTAACTGCCAACAACTTACTGTGGGGGTGAAGCCTTGAGTACTGGCCATGATACCACTAGAGGAAAGAGTGAGGAAACCTGGAGAAGGGGTTCATTATGCTAAGATGACCCAAATTTCCTTGTTGAGATATTTAATTTGGAAAATAATAAGTTATTTCCCCTTCCTAGTTTTGAGACAAATCAATTGATGAGAGGGGGATGGTAGTTGAATAACCACCCACCCTCAATGAATAAGAGTATCGAAGATCTGGCTAAGGCAGCAAAAATTGTCAGCCAGAAGTACCAAATATTATTGTTTCTTGCAGTCAAGATTGACCCCATGCGTTATTTATGACAAAAGGAAGAGGACAAGTCGAGAACCTTCCCAAGAAATTTGTGTGTGAGAGATGCATGAGGAGGAGGGGTATAGAAATTTTTGGTATGAGCAGGAAAAGGGCATGCATACATGCAACAAAGAGAGAGAGATAGAACTGGGGAGAGTTCTGAGTTTTTAGAGGTTTATAAAAGACCCAAAAGAGAGATAGGTGCAAGAGAACTAGAGCAAGTGAGCTATGAATTATCATCTTTTGGAGATGAAAAACCTTAGTGAATTCCCTGTTGGTATCATGGCTTGGCACGGGGGTGAGAAAAATAAAACTCGTGTTGAGTCGGAGGAAATTATAGCCATTGAATTGGAAAGGTGAGAAAATATCAACCCTTCATTGAGGAAGGCATCATCCTTAATAGATGATTGAGGTCTTGGACTTATAATAAGTCTGATGACAAAAAAATACCTATGGTGGAACGAAGGTTGTCGATCTGTCGAGAGTGAACCGACAAGATATGGACTCTTGATATTGGTCACATCATTGTCGGGGATAAAAAGAAGGTTAAGATGAGTGATGACTCCAATGGGTGTTGATGATGATGGAGTCTCGATAAGAGATGAGAACCGTTGATATGTCGAAAATGAATCTGGAAGACCTGGATCGTTGATTCCAATGACTTTGTCATCAGAGCATAGACGATTGGTAAAGTGGAGTGAAGGCTCAAGGTGTCGACGATGATTGAGATTCAAGTGTTAATGAGGACCGTTGATTGGCATAGCGACGATATTTAATATTAGTCGTATATTCCTTTAAGTCCCAGATTAAGTGACCAAAGTGGACATGACGTCATGTTAATGTGGTTTTATAGCATGGCATCCAACATATCTACGGGAATGTCATGTGTCGACCGTTGATGGGTCAAGGGACACGAGTCGCCTTTTTGGGCATGGAGACCTTTGAGACTTCACCTTAAACCCTGACCGTCAGATCTATAAGCCGATATATCTCAGCCCTTCAATGGGGAGTTTATTATCATCGGGAGTGGACAAATGGTAAAGTGAGTGATAGCTCATAGTGCTGATGATGATAGAGGTTTGCAAAAAGAACTAGGGTCGTCGATTGGATGGCAGTAATATTGACGATGAAATCTAGACAGTCATATCCAAATGTTTCGTCGTCGGAGCATGGAAAGTTGGTATGGTCATGCGCTAGCCAAAGGTGTCGACGACGATAAAGATCCCGAGAAAAGAAAAAAAGGATCGTTGATTTGGCTGAGAGTTAATCTCCATCATTGATCACCATAGTCCTTTCTCAAAAGAGGAGAAAGGAGAATGACGTCCTAATGACGTGTTAGTACCACGTATCATGATAGGTGGCAGGTGGTGATAGGGCCACTTGTCATCCTCATGATGACATGGATAGCCACGTCAGTCCACACGTCAAGCTATGGGAGGATCCATGTTTCATCCCACGATTGGTAGAAGGGATTGGGTGTGAGTCCCTGTCTGTTTTAAGTCTGGGGACATGTGTCTTAATCCTAGACCTCAGATCCATAAGTCGAGAGATATGGATGGTTGGTTCATAACGCATCATCGTTAGAACATAAAAAGTTGGTGAAGTTGAAGTGTTGGCCCAAGAGAGATGACGATGATGGGATAAACCCAAGAATGAATTGGAATCATCGATTCCATCGGAGGTGATATCCATGGAATCTGAATCATTGATGTGATCTCAATATCATTAGCGAAAAGACGATCGACGACTCGAAGGAAGGGAGTTGAGCATTGAGTCAACAAAAACGACAGAGCCATGGAGGAAAAACGATAGTCACTTATCGACAAGTAGGAGAGATTAAATCGCAGTCATCGTTCTGTCATGGGTCCCACCTGTTCACCCTGGAAAAAGGTTAACGGTATGATTGTTAATCATTGTACAGGTTCGAGGCGTCGATGTGATTTGGGTCATTATATGTCAAGGGTCGAGTGTCGTCGAATATGGAGGGCGTCTGATCTCATTCATTCATCGAAGGATGTCGAGACATGGTCCCTTGGCATGGATAGGGACGAGTGTCGATGACGATGAGGTGTTGGGGTTGAACGACAGTTGTTGATCGGTAGACCGGTGAGAATGAGTCTTAGTTGTGGATCTGTAGTGGGACCCACTAGCCCTTTGACAAGTGAATAATTAGGTGGAAGTTAACTTTCAATCAAGTTTGAGGAACCAACAAGATCGAGATCATTGATTGTCAAGTCCTGAGATCCATCAGATCTGGAAACATTATGATAGTGTGGTCATCGTTGGAACTGGTAGTTGGGATGATCAGTAACTTCATGGAAGAAAATCCCCAACGATGACGAGGGAAGGTCCCACCTTCTCGAGGTTGTTGATCTAGAGGGAATGAATGACTGGGAGCCACATGGTTTCCACATGGAAATGAGGTGGATTTGATAATGAAAGCCTAAAAACTTCGGGAGGCTATAACTTTTGATCTAGAGCTCGGATTCGAGCATGTTTACAGTCATTGGAAATCTCTCGATGAGAAGAACCCATCTATGGGGTTCATTGAGGTAAATGAACTTAGTGGAAAAAATGGAAATTTCACCACCCCACCAACCTAATTAAGGGTTAGGGGGTCAGGTGTCTTACAAGTGGTATCAGAGCATAGTTTGAACACTAGGCTTGGATGGGTCATAGAATAGTCATAAATACTGCTATATCAAGGCTAAGATGAGCCTGTTAGAACAAGTTCCTCTGTGTTAAAAGTATTTTTATTATCTACATTAACCCCTTGAGGAGAAGGACTACAGATTGAAAATTTATGTTTTTAAAATTCCTTACAACGGAGAATCCTATCAAGTTGATTTGCAGTAGAAGAAGCATATTGTTTCCTTGTTGGAATGATAAATACTCCTACAGGAGTGGGAATATGTTGAAAATCATTAATGGTAAGACCTGAATGTGAATGGATGAAAATGGAAGAATCATGTTATAGGATTAAGAGAGAGAATGAGTGGAATAAGTTGTTGTAATGTTGCCTATAAGTGTGGGTTGCTGGAACCTTGAAAATTATAATTGTTGTCTAAACAAAATACTATAGCATGTATCTATAAGTCCTCATGTTTAGAGGATTGATGGGAACTAGTAAGGTTAACTTACTTGATCTACAATGAACGAAACTTATTGCTAAGATAATCCAATAAGTTGCCACTCTTGCCCTTTCTACTTTTGATAGTCCTCATAAAAGAGGTAATGTGATATAAACATATGAGCAAGTTTATTATCTCATGGTTGTACAAAGATGTGTACATGTCTATTCATTTGAGTATGTGTTTATGCATTAAAGTGCAATATGAGATATGTTGTAATGCATATGGTAATGAGTAAGCATGTATGTAACATGTAAATAGATGTGTTATAATGTGTGGTGGGTTTTAGAGTATGGTCTATTGATGAACAGTTTAAGTGAGAACAATTTGGTATCATCAGGAAAGCTACCAGCGTGAATAAAGCATTGATAATGGTGTATCCATATAACCTTATGAGATTAAAGCTATAAGATATCAATGAAGGATATGATCTAGGTCATGGTAAAGGAAGTGCTTGGGGGCATTTCTAGAAGACCAATGGGTCAAAATGACATCTAGAGGTGGATCGTAACCATATAAGTATGGCTTAGTATGCTCATGTAGAAAATAGAGGGAATATTAAGAGAATATTTTTGTGATAAAGGTCTGTTGACCATGGATTATTTGAGACATGAAGAGAGAATGGAATGATTATCTTTCCACCTTGGGTAATGCAGTAACTACCCATCTGAATTTTTGGTATCTGCGGAATGTGTTTGTAGTAGAAAGGGTAAGAGTGGCCCTTGTTGGTTGTTTCCATATTGAGAGGGAAACATCATTATGAGTTATGACTGTGAGATTGGTTATGTGATTGATTGTAATTTCTCACTAAAGAACATTGATAGTAAAGCTAAAATATAAATGTGAATGGTGCAAGAAATGAACCCGCATGTTGACATCAATATGTGTATATGTTTATATGCTCAAGTCCATGGGTTAAATGCACTATAAAGTTTCCTTGTACAAAGGTTGATATTAAGACCAAATAAATATGAATGAATATTATAAAAATATGCAAGTGATGCACATGCATGATATATATATATATATATATATATATATATATATATATATGGCACGATATGACTGTATGAATAAGTAGACTCAAAGAAAAGATTTGTGCTTTCCACGATTTGATAATTTTGGATGCATGGCTGACCCTGTATAGAAAAGTTTGAACTTCCTTGTTTAAATAATAGCGTGAAGAAGGTGTATTTCATTCCTCGGGAAAAGATGGAGTAAATTGTTGAAAGAGAAAATGAGTAGAGATGCTCTATTGTTATGATAAGAGGGTGGTATGATTATGCCTTTGAGAATTTCATGTAAATGATTGTGAGCAATCATGAATAAAATAATTTTAGATAAATATGCATATGGAGCTATAAAATATGCCTACGGTAGAAGCACACAATATGTTGATGCATATGGTTAAGTGCATGAAAGAACAACTAGAATACATACTAATAAGAACAATGTGCATGAGTGAACGTGCCAACTGGAATGCATAATAAGGATGCATGCTTATATTTCTTAAGGAATTTTGGGTAAATATATGGAATGATGAAACTAAGGTTGACTCATGGTTGAGGTTACCTCAGATAGTGAGGAATGTGGAGCAAGGAAAAGTTGCATATTGAAGAAGTTCCATGTGGAGGAACTGTGTAAAGAGCCCTGTCGAGAGAACAAAGCCACAAAATTAATTGACCACTAGAAGAACTAGACAATGGGATGCAAAGATTATTTATATAAGAATCCTAGATTACATTCTAAAATATAATGCATGCATAGGAGACATGCAAATGAATGTTGACCCATCTGATTTCTGTTTGGGAAATGTGCAAGAATGCACTGATTCATAATTAATTGTGAACTAAGATCTTAATGTTGTAGTATGTGGTTTCATCCAAGAAAGGTCAAGACAATCTTGATTGATACTTCTCAAGGAATGGAGCAAGAAGATCCCAAAGGGGGTAGACTACAAAACCAAGGAAGGAGAAAAGAAGGAACACTTTTCTCCCTTTAAAACTCTGATTTGCTTATCAGAGTTGTTTTCCATAAAGGAACAGTTGTGAAAACAAGTACAACTGGAAAATAAATTAATACATATGTTTAAGTGAATAATCTTGGTTAAGCCATGTTATGCAAAGACAGTGAGGCCTTGAGAATAGTCCATTTAAGATGAAAAGTCTAGACTATGTAGAGGGAGTTGGAAAAAGGGAAGAGTCCCTTAACTTCTTTCTTGTTAATTAATGTGTTTCCCTAGGATGGGAAACTGAAATGTTGTTATGTGTGGATGATTCCAGCATGAGAATGTTGATAGCTACATGATTGTAGAGACATCATAAATGTTAAATTGTGTTTACACTCATGAAAACCTTGAGGCCAATGTGATATAGTGCATATAGATATGATGGAGCATATATGGTATGTTTTTCTAGTTTAAATGCTATAGTAAATGCATTGTATTTAACATTACAGATGATATAATTTTAAAGGTGGTGGTGCATGTTGAGTATAGGAAATGAATGGAGTTGTTGGGGAAGGACAATTGCCAATGGTGGAAAACCTCAAGAAAATAATGAATGCAAAAAGGTTGTTGATTGAAAAGAACTGTGGAAGGTATTATGGGAGTCCCCATGGAACACCATTGATGAGGTAAAAAACAGTGGAATTGTATACAAGTTTTCATGACATGTTGCATGGGAATTGTGAAGGGATTGGGTAAGAATCCCTTCTAATTTTTTTATTTATTTTTTATTATATGCATGTGTTTTTTTGTGGATATCGTATGCCATTGACACCCAATAAGGGTATGATTCAGGAAAAGAAACTTGAAGGACAAGGTGAGGAAACTATGGTAGTCAAGGATTTGTTACAATCCTTGCACGAGATCCATGAACAATTGTGTCATGAATGCATTAATTAATCGTGAATGAATGTGAACAAAAGTGCTTGTAAACAACACATTGATTGGATGCATTGAGGTAATGAATGTTTGCAAGACGGGGTAGGTATCAGACTGCCCATTATCGAAGGGGGTCCTTCTAGTATTCTATCAGAGTTGTAGACTGGTAAAGAGAGGAATTAGGTGTCTATGAAAATTTGGCACTCTAGTTACCTATAAAGAAAGAAGGCTTGGATGCCTTTATGTGAAATTTTAATTTCATATTATGTTATGTTGATTTGAGGTTATGATCAGCTCAAAGAGGAGGAATAGTCCTACCGTAATAATGAATG
>ML830591.1:130203-146033 GCA_009831015.1 Picea engelmannii | reverse complement strand
CCAGGAATCAATGACATTTAATTGAATTGGTTGTAGGAAATTAAGAGTGAGGATGCAAACTTTAGAAATGTTCATGATCAAATGTCCAAGTCAAAAGACTTGGACATTGATCTAACTGTGCATTATTACATTTTCCTCCAAAAACGAGCCTTCGAATTCCAAATTGTCCACACAAGGGAAGCTCATGTGCACATGTGTGCAACCAACTCCACCATAGGTGCATTCAAATTCAGGCTAGGTAATATATTATCCCAATTCACCTTGCCATTTACCTTTCCCTATGTTAAGACATCACGCCTAGCCTCTATCTTTAGTTCCCCTTTTTGAATTATGCTTGGCCCATGCCCAATTCGTGCCATCTCTTGGCTCGATCACACCCTTGCCTGGTGAATTTTTCCTCTGCCACAATGCCCAAGAGGTATGAATCCTCTTCCTATGCAGATCTTTTTTCCATTCCCGAATTTTCACAATGCAGAGAGGTATTTTTGCGCGTAGGCTGGGGGCCATTTTTGTCTAACTTGCAGGGCCACGATGATGGCCTCTCCATGCAATTTGCCCTTGGTTTTGATGGGAAGCCATCGTGCATGGGGTCTCTTTCCTTTGAGGTCTTAGAAGAGTCCATTGCTGCAGCCATGAAGCTTCTAAGAATGGGAGATCGATGGTTCAAAAACCACCAGCTGCTGCGCTCAAGTTATAACAGGGTTTTTAAGCCCGAATTCTAGAACATTTTAGGAGCAAAAGGAATTTCAAGGAATGGATAAAGGAGGAATTGATCAACCCTCTCATCATCATCATGAGGTTAATCACATACGAAGGTAGATATTCCACTTTCAAAGCCTACCATTTCAGATTGCTAGCTCATTTTCAGTTCAACAAACCTTTGAATTTTCAAGTCTACTTTCTAAAGAGCTTGGAGAAGATGTCCTCTCAAGTGAGGAAAAATGTAACTAACCCCCACAACAACCTCTTTCACCATGGCTTAATAAAACTCCTTGTTCTAGCCGAATTAGAGAAACAGGGGCAAACTTGGGATGCATTTATCTATCAATTTGCAAACCCTCACTTGACAATTAAGACAGGAAAAAATCCACTTGGCCGAAGGACTATCTCTCCATCCAAGCCCCGCTCTCCAAGAACTCCAAACCCCCTTGCACAAGACATCTCTTTACCAAAACAATACAAAAATCTTGTTGACATCCCTACTTCCTCATCAGGTAAAAATACCAAGAGTAAAGATCAAAAGAAGCCTATTGCTAACCCCCCGATACCTTCAATCTCTCTTGATCCCACACCTAAAAAGATCCAAGAAGTGATTCAACAAGAATTTCCCATCGTTCCCACAAATAGGAGGGGAGCCAATCAATTTGGTAAAGGACCCTTTCGAAAGAGTACCCAGAGCACAAGAACAAAACCTTATGCAAAACCCCTGCCTGCTTCAGACCCTATCCAAGTGTCCTCCGATATTGAGATCCCTCACAAAAGACTTAGGGAAGTTTCTGTGGATGGATTAGAGCCACAAAGAAAGACAAAATAAGAACCTACCTCTCCTTATCAATCCCCTATCACTCCTACTTCACCCATGCCTACTCTAGATCCTAAGAATGATATATTGTACACATCCCTCAAAGGATCTAAGCCTTCCTCTGAGATCACTGATTCTGCCCCAACCATTGAGAAGATACAAAAAGAAAATTATCAGCTCCTCCAACAGTTGGAAGAAAGGAAGACAATAGACACACACCTTCATCATGATAATGCAATCCTCCAAGAAAAGGTAAAATCCCTTCAACGATTGGTTGATGAGATGACGCGATCCAACCAAGCACAACTGAAGCAACACAAGAGGCATAAGGCAAAGTCTTCACAACAAGAAGGAGAAGCTTCCAAAGCTGATCCTCCTCAGCAAGCCTAGTCACGAGGGGTAATTTCTTTTTGTTTGCAGTGGGACCTACAAAATCGTAAGTGTGGGGGTAATGTTGGTCCCGATATATGATCAGTTTTATGACAATAATTAGATACTTTTGCCAAATGCACATATGTGTTTTTCATGTTTTGAGAAGTTTTTTGAAGAATTTTTATGCCAAAACGCTATGATCCACACCAGGTATGTATAATTCGTGTTTTATGTTGATATTGAGTATAATTCATCACGTTTTTATGTTTCCAAGGATCTAATTCATGTTTTTTGTTGTTACAGGGAAAAATCGCATCACGTTTCTGCTTCTGGCACTCAGTCCGACACTCCATCCGATACTCAATCAGGTACCCGATCCGACACTCCATCCAACACCTCATCCTGCACAAAAATGGTGGACGATTTGGCGGTTATGGTATTGGCAGCCAGTGATGGGTGAAACAGTAACATGGGTTTTTCTCATGCTTGCCCGCTCCAGCTACTGAACTCTTGACAAATCGGTTTGGGTTGTCGAGTTGGGCGATTATTGGCTCGCTCCATTTCGGCAATTAGGGCACCATTCATGTAATTTACTATTTATAGAAGAGGTTCGAACCTCCAGTGGTCGACCTCTTGGTCTGTAAAGATTATAAATACCACCGTGGTGGTCAGACAATAGTTAAGAAGCAGTAGAAGAAGTAGAGGATTAGAGATAAATATGATTTTCCTCTGTTTTTGTTATTTTTAATTGCCAGAATTATATAAGACTGCATTTTTCAAGTTTTAATGGTGAAATCATTTTGCTGAGCTTGTGGTGTGCATTTGATAAGTGACCACGACTTGCTGGGGGCCCCACCAACAGTCTGGTAACTGTTCTATGAGTTATTTATGCATTTCATATCTTAGATGTCTTTTATCTCATTTCTTGTACATGCATTGTTATTTTTCCTTTGTTATATAATTTTTTGTTGTAGCTTAACTATTTAGTTCTTTTGCAGGTTAGTATGTGTTAGCGCTGGAAGTCACTCTTGGATTGCTTGCAGGAGCAGAGCCCAACACCCATCAGTTTTATGTCACGATTTGTTTATAAAGGGATGATCAAATGGAGATAAAGACTCGAGGAGATATCATTCTAGCTCGGGGACTGGATCTGGTACGTAAAGAACCAAGGAGGTCTGGAATCCTAAATTCAGCCAGTAGGTTGATTAAAAGATGAGCAGGTGGAAGAATTAGGAGAAAATGAACAAACAACTTTGGGCAACAAGCTTTCGGCAGTTTGCAGAAGAAAAACTCTGAATGCAAGATCCTCTTGGTTCAGGGTCTCAAGAAACTGAAAGGGGACTTGATTGGATCTTCCAATTCCAAGTCACTCAGTGCTGGGAAAATCACAAGAGATGATTAGAGATGGCGCAACTATTACAGTGATCCATTACAACATCATCCTACAATAGCTACAGCTCGACTGGATCCTCCAATTTCGAGCTGCTCTAACATAGTGTAAACAAAGATATCAAAGAAACTGGCATTCATAAGGCAAGAAGTCTCAAAAGTTCATACATAATCAGAGTATCAGTGCTTCATTAAAAATTTACATCCGGGAGCTCTGCTCAACCATCCCCTCTACAAAAATGGAAAAAATGCCTACATATACTTGGAACTAACCCCGGCCCTCAAGGCGCGATCATATCATGAATTCAATGCCTATCGTTGAGGAGCTTCTCTATCAGGATGGGTTGTCAGTCTACCTCAATCAAATATGCCCTCTGCTCCCCTGTCATGTGCCTCTTTAATTCAGCATGGCTTGTGCTAGGGGGTAGATGAACCCTTTGAATATTGAACTGGCGTGTGCAGGTTTCTCTGGTGAGTTGGAGACTCGACGTGGCTTTCCTGAAGAGAACCGGTACAAGGGACCCTCCTAGGTAAATTTCAGCTGGGACCTCCATACTCTGCAATAAATGGGTGACGTGAGGCTTCACCCACTCTCTTTCTTCTTTTCTGCTAGGCCGAAGCGGCTCTTTGGATCCCCGAGTGAAATCCCTGATGAAAACCCGACCCAGTCCACCGGTCTCTTCTCCTTTCCTTACGATCTCCTGAACTTCACCAAGAACTTTTCCCGACTCTGTATCGGGTTTCGGGGCTTCGCGTTCTCCGTTGTCATGAGTTCTTGACCCTTTGAAGTCCCGATCGCCGATTCTCCGATTGTCGATGCACCTTCCGTGCTAGCCTTTTGACTAGGCCCTGGTCCAAGTGACCACTACCATATACCCTCAACCATACTCTCCATCGGGGTTTCGCGGTTTGCGATGTCAACGAGCACGCATCCTCCGGGCTCACGATTCCCTGAAACTCGATGGCTCATGGCCGTTGACATGTCAACAGTCCGCTCCCCGTTGCGAAAGGCTGCCACCTGTTTTCCACTTGTGGTCCTTAACATTAACCGGTGGTTGCCGGGATATCGCTCCTCGCGATCTCGCAACCCTGGACGCAAATCTTTGTAGCTCCAACTCCTGAACCTCCGATTTCACGATATGTCGATGCCACTTGGCGTTGTCTCCCTACAAGGATTGTCCTTCCGACACCTGTCCCCCACTACGGGCCTTAACTCCATCAGGAAATTCATGTATCGGGATATCGCGATTTCCGTTGTCATGTGCACGAGACTTTTAGTTTCCCGATCCTCGACTCTGCGGGATCTCTCGCCACGTGTCCCTGCTGACGGACGGTTCTGATCCAGTCGGGAAATCATGGATCGCGATTCCTACATGCAAGAGTTTCTTGCCTTTGAAAACTCCGATTCTCCACCGAACTGAACCCCGACTCTCCTCCTTTGCACACTAGGGGTTAACCCCGGTGCAACTTCTCGAGATCTAACAGCTGACGGGATTTTGTCGATCTCCTTTGTAAGATTCTGACCGTCGATTTGCTTTGAGGATGGTTCTTGATTGCTGAAGACAAAAATTTTCCCGCTCGCTTGCTTGACTTGCTGCTATAAAATGGGATTCTCTCGTGATACGCTCAGGTGCTTCCCGTGCAAACTGCAGACTTGGGTACGCCTAATCCCGAGACAAGAAATATCGCTAACATTAGGATCCATGGGGGATAGATTCGTCCCTACGATGCTCTAAGAACTCATTATGCGGCTTCAGTGCCTTGCTGTTGGGCTATGGAGTCATTTATTAAGCCGAAAACATACAAAAAAGAAAATAATCAAAGAAGCAAAAGACAATATTTACAAATAGAGGAGCCGTCTAAGGCTCAAATAAAAAAATTTTTTAGAAAATGCCCATTCATTGGGCTGTTGAAAACCTCTTCACCTTCCAAATCTCGCAACCTGTATGTGTTATTTGAGAAAGTCTTGGAGATTCTGAAAGGCCCAGTCCACAGGGCTTCAAATTTGCTGTATTTTCCCTTATCTTGTTTAGGAGCATCCCATTTCAACACCAGGTATCCTATCTGGAACCGCTCCTTCTTGGCCTTCTTATCGAAGACTTGCTTAATCTTCTGCTGATGGTCCCGAATTCTGTCCACTGTCTGCTCCCTAGCCTGCTGGACCTCTACTAGCTGATGAATCCTTCTGATCATGTCATTAGGCTCTTCCTGACAATCCTGGAGGAATTTCGCTACAGGAATGGCCAGCTGAGAAGGGAAGACAACTTCGACCCTATAGAATAATTGGAAAGGGGAGAGACCTGTAGCTCTCTTGGTAGTCACCCGATCAGCCCATAGGGTGAATTTCAGCTTTGAATTCCAAGACCTTTTGTTGTCTTCCAACAACCTTTTGACGATCCTTATCAGGCTTTTGTTGGAGGATTCCGCTAGACCATTGCCCTGTGGATAATATGGGGTGGAGTGAATCAATTTGATCCCGAACTGTTCACAGAACTTGGCTAGTGGTTCGGACCTGAAAGCAACTGCATTATCAGTGACAATCTTATTTGGGCAGCCGAACCTTGTGATGAGATCCTCCAAGAATCCAATGATTACCTTGTGGGAAGCACTCCTGGTGGGAATAGCTTCAATCCACTTGGTAAAGAAATATGTAGCAGTCAAGATCCACCTGTGCTGCCCACTGGAGGCAGGGTGAATTTCTCCAATGAAATCTAGGCCCCACTGCTGGAAAGGCCCCGAAACCACCACCGGATTTAACGGCAGAGACCTGAGCTGCTGCTTTCCTGCAAATTTTTGGCATTTGATGCAGGCTCTGACCCCTTTGCAGACATCAGTGAAAACGGTAGGCCAGTAGTACCCAACCTGAGGTTTTTGTGGGCTGTGGCTTTCCAGAAATGGTGCCCTCCACACAGGCCGCTGTGAAATTCAACCATGATCATCTCGGCCTCTGGTGGACTCATGCATTTTAAAAGCACCCCTAGGGGGTATTTCCAATATAACACTTGATCGATCAGGCAGTACCTGACTGCTTTGATCTTTAGAGCTCTTGCTTTGTTTCTTTGCAGGCCGTCTGGAGGTCACAACTCCTGTAGAAAATATATGACATCCTTATACCAAGGACATTGAGCCAATGGGGGCTCCCTTTGATGGTCTACGTTAGGCAGTCGATCCTGCTGAATACCTGAGCATTCATTGATGAAACTTATCCCCAACGCTTGGCAGTTTTCTTCATCCAACAACTTGGCTAAGCCTTGACCTTTGATCAATTCGGTGGGCGTTATCTCCAGGTCGAACTCCAGGATTTTGGCTATCCATTTACTCCTTCTCCCGTCCATATCAGGCTGAATAAGAATGTCTTTAACAACAACTGAGGGGACATAGGAGATGATCTTTGACTGCAGGATGTAGGTTCTAAAATCTTTGAGAGCTTTTACTAGAGCATAAGTCTGCTTTTCCATAGTGTCATACCTGACTTCGGCATCCCTCAATGCTCGGATGAAATAAGCAATAGGCTGCTCTAGCCCACTGTCATTTGTCTGTAATAGAACAACAACCACTGTGTCAGGTGAGGCAAAGGAGAAAATAAGGAAATCCTTTGAGTAGTCGGGACTGATAAGCACATGAGCTTCAGTTAGGGCCTTCTTGATTTGTTCAAAGGAACGCCGCGATTGAGGGGTCCACCTTACTTCATTCTCTTTCTTTAACATGTTTGTTATAAGCTTTACCTCCTCAGCAAAGTTAGGCACAAACCTCCTCAGAAAATTAATTTTGCCGAGGAAAGACTGGACCTCCTTTCTGGACCTCAGGATTGATAAGGCTTGTATCGCCTCAACTCTGTTGGGGTCAATCCTGACTCCTTCTACTGATACTATGTGACCTAGTAACTTTCCCTCCTGTAGGGCGAATAGAGATTTCTTGGGGTTTAATGAAATGCCAAACTTTCTACATTTCAAGAAAACTTTCCTGAGATGGCGACAGTGTTCTTTATCATATTTTGAAAACACCGTGATGTCATCCAGATAAACGACCACAAATTTATCCTTTTCCCCAACGAAAGCTATGTCCATGGAACGCTGGAATGTCGCCCCTGCATTCATTAGTCTAAATGGCATCTTGGCATACATGAATGTGCCCCATGGAGTGGTGAATGTTGTCTTTTCCCTGTCCTCAGGCAGAACATAGATCTGATTGTAGCCAGAGAAACCATCAACCATGGACATCCTGGAAGCTCTTGTCACCCTCTGCAGTATATGTTCCATCTTTGGCAAGGGGTAGTTATCCTTTCATGAGCTCCTGTTCAGGTTTCTGAAGTCTACACAGAGTTAGATTTCTCCATTCTTTTTCCTTACTAGCACCAAGTTGGCCACCCACTCTGAATATCTTAGTGGCACAATGATCTGAGCTTGAAGGATCTCTTAACTTCCCTCTCCATGATAGGCAACAACATGGGATTAATCTGTCTCAGCTTCTGCCTGAACGGATTTGCCTCCTCTTTTAATGGAATTTTATGCTCGATGACAGAGGTGTCATAGGTTTTGAGGTCTTCGTAGGTCCAGGCAAACACACCAGCAAATTCCCTCAAAATTCCAATGTATTCGGACCTCTGCTCCTTTGTCAGACTCTTTGACAATTTGACAAACTTGGGCTCACCCTCGGTCCCAATGTTGCATTGAATAGTACCAACGTCCTCCTCTGAGATTTTTCCCTTTAACGATACATCATTTCCATCAAAAAGTCTTTCCAAAGGAACCAATCCTCTGGGAATGTGGTTGCTGGGCAGCTGTACAATGTCATGCCCTTCAATCTTATTCAGAAAATTACCCCCATCAAGCTCTTCCTCTGAGACGACATCTTGGTCAATGTGCATTTCTGAAAATTCCTCGACAGTCTCCACGAACCTCTTGACCTCGAGATCATCCTCGAATACCTTCCAGTGTTTGACATTGTCAGGTATGGAGGGCCTATATTTTACCTCTACATCATATCTGAATTTGGGCGGCAAGGGTACTTTGAAATTGCTAGCCGATGTAGCCAAGGAATCTGCCATTGTGTTCTCCTCTCTTGGGATGAATGAAATGTTGAATGCTGAGAAGAAATTGTCAATAAGGTCCCAAACCTCATTCCTATAATTCCTGAGTCGAGGATGCTTAGCCTGATAAGCGTTCCTAATCTACTGAACTACCAATTCTGCATCTCCAAACACTGCTACTTCCTGAATCCCCATTTCCCTCACAGCTCTCAATCCCAGAACAAGAGCCTCATATTCTGCCACATTGTTGGTAGCTTCAAATTCTAATTTGTATGACAGAGATATGGTTTCCTGAGAAGGTGACACAAAAACCACCCCAGCTCCAATGCCTTCCCTGGAAGAGGCTCCATCAAAGAACAGTTTCCAGACGTGGGTGATGGAGGGAGGAAGTTCGAGGGAAATGGTGGGATTCTTTTTGAGTCTAAGAGGAGGTTCGGGAGCATGAGTGAGTTGGAGCAGACTGGAACCTAAGTCGGTGTCCAAGGCAAATATGGGATGGTTGGTAGGGTTGGATTCATCACTAATTATGTAGGCCAGTTGGGCTTCCCTGTATAGTCTTCTATGCTCTCCTCCAAACACTGGGATAGTAGCATATGTGAGGTCCATCTGCAAGGTTCCCCCCAGTATTTTTATCCAAGATCTTGATAATAGCATACCGAATTGGGGGGGACATCAGCTACTACAATATCCATGACCACACTCTTCATGGGAAGTTGAAACAAGGTCACAACTAGGTCTTTGATAACTCCAAGACATTGCACTCTCCTGGAGTCAAAGGAATAAAGGTCATGATAGGTTCGGGTAACTTCTAGCTCTAACTCCTCCATGACAGTTTTGGGCATGAGGTTGTGAGAGGCCCATGAATCCATCAAGCAGTTGTGTAACACTTTATCATGTACGTTCAGGGATGTGTAGAAAGGGGGGGATGAGTCATCTCTATTTTCTACCATGGGGCCCAGGACAACTACTGGCTTTTCATCTTGGAGGTTTATGGAGTCTGAGGGAAGGCATGAGGCTTCAGACTGTAAAAGTTCAGAGAAGCTCTTTTTGAATTCATCATGTTTAATCAGCTCAGTGAGGGGCACAGGGATCCTGATCTTTTGGATCTCATGCTCGAAGTTAAAAGAAGATGTAGGCTTCAGAATTTCTTTTATTTCAGGAACATGATTATGGACAACGGGAGAGAGGGGTTGGGCCCTCTTACCTATGTGACCATCTGCTACTGCATTAGCAGGATTTTCTGTTCTAGTGGATTGCTCAGGAATATCAGGTGATGCTGTCCTTTTGTTGGACCTCAGGCTGTACCTGCCTTGACCTCTGCCAGCCTTTTCTCCCTTGCTCAATTCATTTATTTGACTGTCCATGAGAGACTCTTCGTATGTTGATTGAGTGAGATGAGGAAAAGGAGGAGTATCTCCAAAGCAGTGGATTTCAGGCTCAAGTTCGTCTATTTCCCCTTCTTCTCCCTCAGCCACAAAATTGTTTTGAAAAGGGGCCTGAATTTTCTGGTCCTCTTTGTCTCTTTGCATCATCGGGGAAGCGATATTGTTTGGCCTCCAAAAACCTCCTTTGTTTTTGGCGCTCTGAGGGCCCTTGTATGCTTTCCTCCTCTCTACCTTCATTCTTTCCATCTCTGTAGACATAGAATTCACCATCTTGGTTAGTTCATCTACTTGAAGGTGAGGCGTCGATGGGCAAGAAGTTGAGGCTTCAGATTTTCCCTTTCTCCTGCCTGTGTCAGTCTCGTTCCTCAATATATCGGCTGCTAATACATTGGATTCCACTTCTATGGCTGTGTCTTGCATTTGAGCTAAGGATGCGGCTCTTCTTTCTCTCAATAAAAGACGAAAATCGGGGCCAAACGCACTAGCATAGGACATCTTGGCCGAGGCTTCTGATGGCTTTATTTCATCAGGAATCTTATTGTACATTTTGTTGAATCTTTTGGAGAAGTCAGAGACAGACTCTCCTTCCATCTTCTTCAAAGACCCAAACTCAGTCATATAATACATGAAATCCTTCTTATCTCCCCACTGCCTCAGGAAAGCATTATCTAGGGCTTCAATTCCAGCAATAGACCCGGGAGCTAATCCTCTAAACCATTTCCTTACCTCACCATCAAGGCTCTGGACAAAAAACCTCATCCAGACATCTTCATTTCCAATGTTCAGGTTGTCTGCATAACTATAGAAAGAAGCCAGGTGTTCTTCCGCAGTTATGTCCCCTTCCCTGGTGAACTTGGGCATATATTTCAAGTAATCTCCAGCAGGGAAAGGATTCGTGGGCTGAGGTAAGACCAAGGGAGCATACCTAGCAGCAACTATGGAGTCCATTCTATTCAGAGGGGGATTAGCACCAGCCATAGGGATATTAGGTGGAGGAGAGCTTGGAGGAGAAGGAGTTCGCGAAGGGACTGCTGAGAATGAGCCTCTAATTGGAGTGGGGAACAAGAGGGGATTTAAGGAGAAGGCTATCGAGCTCAAGTCAGCGGGTGCTCCTCTTTGTGTAGGAGTGGTTAATCTAGGCGTAGGGAAATCTTCTGCAGTCCTGGGTCTATGCCAGGGTATAGCTTCAGGGGAGAGGGGAGTGACAAAGTCTTGTCCCTCTGGTTCCAGACCAGGAGAGGAAAACTCAACAGGAACACTCCCAAAATTTAGGAAACGGGAAACTGCAGAGACAGGCCTGTCAAATAACTGGGGAGGAGAAAAAGGAGCTCCAACAGGAGGATATGGTGGATTACCTGGTTCGATGATGGACACTTCTTCTTCAGGGGCCTTTCCCCTTCTGAGCACCGCTTCTGGATCTGTTTCAGGCGTAGCTAGAGGCAGTTGTGGGTGAGACTGTGTATGCCTGCCTCTGAAAGACACAATTAATAGAGCAGGTTCTCCCCAGTGGAGTTGTCGCAATGGAGTCGCCAGGTGCAAATTAGCAATCTTGAAAGGCTCCGATAATCCAATGCACCTTCAGATTCAGAGGCTCAATGTCGTTCTGCCCAGGGAAAATCTTCAATTCCGTCCCCGGCAATGGCGCCAAAAATGTTAGCACTGGAAGTCACTCCTGGATTGCTTGCAGGAGTAGAGCCCAACACCCATCAGTTTTATGTCACGATTTGTTTATAAAGGGATGATCAAATGGAGATAAAGACTTGAGGAGATATCATTCTAAATCGGGGACTGGATCTGGTACATAAAGAACCAAGGAGGTCTGGAATCCTAACTTCAGCCAGTAGGTTGATTAAAAGATGAGAAGGTGAAAGACTTAGGAGAAAATGAACAAACAACTTTGGGCAACAAGCTTTCAGTAGTTTGCAGAAGAAAAACTCTGAATGCAAGATCCTCTTGGTTCAGGGTCTCAAGAAATTGAAAGGGGACTTGAATGGATCTTCCAATTCCAAGTCACTCAGTGCTGGGAAAATCACAAGAGCTGATTAGAGATGGCGCAACTATTACAGTGATCCATTACAACATCATCCTACAATAGCTACAGCTCGACTGGATCCTCCAATTCCGAGCTGCTCTAACATAGTGTAAACAAAGATATGAAAGAAACTGGCATTCATAAGGCAAGAAGTCTCAAAAGTTCATACATAATCAGAGTATCAGTGCTTCATTAAAAATTTACATCCGGGAGCTCTGCTCAACCATCCCCTCTACAAAAATGGAAAAAATGCCTACATATACTTGGAACTAACCCCGGCCCTCAAGGCGCAATCATGTCATGAATTCAATGCCTATCGTTGAGGAGCTTCTCTATCAGGATGGGCTGTCAGTCTGCCTCAATCAAATCTGCCCTCTGCTCCCCTGTCATGCGCCTCTTTAATTCAGCATGGCTCGTGCCAGGGGGTAGCTGAACCCTTTGAATATTGAACTGGTGTGTGCAGGTTTCTCTGGTGAGTTGGAGACTCGGCGTGGCTTTCCTGAAGAGAACCGGTACAAGGGACCCTCCTGGGTCAATTTCAGCCAGGACCTCCATACTCTACAATAAATGGGTGAAACGAGGCTTCACCCACTCTCTTTCTCCTTTTCTGCTGAGCCGAAGCGGCTCTTTGGATCCCTGAGTGAAATCCCTGATGAAAACCCGACCCAGTCCACCGGTCTCTTCTCCTTTCCTTACGATCTCCTGAACTTCACCGGGACCTTTTCCCGACTCTGTATCGGGTTTCGGGGCTTCGTGTTCTCCGTTGTCATGATTTCTTGACCCTTTGAAGTCCCGATCGCCGATTCTCCGATTGCCGATGCGCCTTCCATGCTAGCCTTTTGACTAGGCCCTGGTCCAAGTGACCACTACCATATGCCCTCGACCATACTCTCCATCGGGGTTTCATGGTTTGCGATGTCAACGAGCACGCATCCTCCGGACTCGCGATTCCCCGAAACCTGATGGCTCATGGCCATTGACATGTCAACGGTCTGCTCCCCGTCGCGAAAGCCTGCCACCTGTTTTCCACTTGTGGTCCTTAATGCTAACCGACGGTTGCCGAGATATCGTTCCTCACGATCTCGCAACCGTGGACGCAAATCTTTGCAGCTCCAACTCCCAAACCTCCGAGTTCGTGATATGCCGATGCCACTTGGCGTTGTCTCCCTACAAGGATTGTCCTTCCAACACCTGTCCCCCTCTACGGGCCTTAACTCCGTTGGGAAATTCGCATATCCGGATATCGCGATTTCCGTTGTCATGTGCATGGGACTTTCAGTTTCTCGATCCCTGACTCTGTGGGATCTCTCGCCACTTGTCCTTGCTGACGGACGGTTCTGATCCAGTCGGGAAATCGCGGATCGTGATTCCTACATGCAAGAGTTTCTTGCCTTCGAAAACTCTGATTCTCCACCGAACTGAACCCCGACTCTCCTCCTCTGCACACTAGGGGTTAACCCTGGTGCAACTTCTCGAGATCTAACTGCTGTTGGGATATCGTTGATCTCCTCTGTAAGATTCTGACCGTCAATTTGCTTTGAGGATGGTTCTTGATTGCCGAAGACAAAACTTTGCCCGCTCACTTGCTTGAATTGCTGCTATAAAATGGGATTCTCTCGTGATACACTCAGGTGCTTCCCGTGCAAACTGCAGACCTGGGTACGCCTAATCCCGAGACAAGAAATATCGCTAACAGTATGAAGGCTTTTTTTAATATGCATTGATTTTGTAGTTAGTAGGAACGAGTTTGCAAACTCATACACTAACCCCGTGTGCGATTAAATATTAGATTGTATCTTATTTATGCTTTTAAAATTAAGTTTAAAATAGAGTAGAACAGAGTTTTAGTTTATGTTTTCTTTAACGAGGCTTCAGTGGATGGATAGGGTTAGTTTCAATTTTTATTTGTAGATTGCCTATTTAATTGTTGTTTAGATTTTGCTTAACTAGTTGTTGATTAATTTGCTCATTAGTTTACTTGATATATGTTAGAATCATGTTTTAATTTATGTTTATATGCATTTTCCTTTCCGCAATTTCAATTGTTAAAATATATATAACATAGTTTTACTTTATGCAATTTCTTTCCTAGAATTAGATTGCAATTCCAGTTTTTAGTTAATGATTGAATTTAATTATGAGTTTGGCTTACATAGCATAGAGTACAATTATAATCTCGTTATACTGTTGATGGTTAATGCATGAGTAATAATCACATGAATATGCAGGGTAATTAACGTTGTTTCAGTAATGGCTAAGTTCTCATTGGATTGCTTAATCTACACCTTTCACTTTGCTATTGAAATCAATATTGATCTTATACCGCTTGAATTATCTTTCGTTGTCAAGTGCCATCGAGATCTTATAAGACACCAGAGACATTCACACAACCACCAACACTATATTTGAGTTTTCATAGGTTAAACTATAGTTTCTTGCTTTCATAGATCAAAAGATAGTTTTATTGCTGTTGTAGGATAGATAGTCTTTTGCTTTGGTAGATTAAAGAGAAATTTTCTTATCATAGATTAAAGGTTAGTTGTTAGTTCTTCTTTCTTTCCATTAGGTAGATTTCCTTTTATGAATTAGAAATAGTTTTCAAGTTTGAATTAAGAATAGAGTTCAGTTGCCTCTTAGCTTAGTTAGTTGTTCAATGAGTAGTCTTAATTAGTTTACTTGCAGTAGAAGTTATCCTAGGTTAGTTAACAGTTTACTTGCTTTAATAGGTTAAATTTCTTACTTGTCTATTCTTTCTTTGATAGTATAGTTTCTTGTTTATTTACTTGCTTTCATAGGATAGTTGTTCATTGAATTTAGGTAGGCTAGTTAAAGTAGTTTGCTTTTACTATTTGTTTATTGTTATGCTTAATAGTTGTTTTTGCTTATGGTTGAACTAGTTTGCTTCAAGTAGGGTTTTCATTTTTTTTCCTAGAACTATCTATCGATCCTTGGTCCAAAAGTACTTAGGTTACCTAGTTTAAGTTTCTTTAGTAGGGTTTTCTCATTAGTAGTTTTTGCTTGAATAGATTATCCCTTAGATATCCACTTCCTTAGTTAGACTATACTACTACCAACCCTTCTACCTTGGCATATATTTTGCTACAACTCTAAGTTTACTTACCCCCGGGTTGACAATTTAATTGAGGGTTTTTAGTGTGTTCTTAGTGCATATAGAACACCCATCACTAACATATACTCACAACCCTTACTTAACCCAATGTCAATCAATTCTTGTGATGGCTCTTCTTTGTATGTTAGTACATGTTTGAATACATTCAATGATGGTTGTTGTAAAATAAATTAAAATATACAAAAATGAAATCTTAAGTTAATGTTATAAGGAAATAACAATTACTCACAAACTTTGCTATCAACCATTTTCTTCCTTGTCATCCTGCTTTATATGCTGAATGGGTTCCATTTTGTTTTATTTTCTGCAAGAAAATACTTGAAAGTTAATATTTAATGCTAAAATATTTATTTATGTACCAAATAGAAAATTTCATTGATTTCATACATTTGAAGTACGTTGTTGTTGAGATGGCTCCTCCTGCGATGCAATTATGTCCATTTATTTTACCATATCCTTGTATACTTTTTTCAACATTCCTACTAGCATATTTTGGATATCAGTTCATTGATTCTTTGGGATTTTCATAATCTTCCTGAAAAATGTAACATGACAAAAAACTATTTTTACATTGATATATGAAAACTAAATATAACAAAATTGATATTAATAAAGAAATGGTTTGTGGTAATATATACATATTCTAGAAAAACATTTTTAGGAATATTACTTTTTGAATGATTCTTTTGTTGTTGTTGTATGTTTTGTTATTGAAAGTCTAACATGTTTCATTGACCATTGCTCTGGAAACACTTCCTGTAGTTTAGATATAACCTGGTTCTGTTCGACAACACATGTATTCCAACAAAGGACGAACACCTTCTGTAACCACTCACACAACCAGATCAAAGATCAACACATCGATGTTTTCATGTGGTAAAACCCCTATGGGGAAACATCCACGGCCCCAACCAACGCGACCACTTGGAGCAGTTTATTAATGCAAAAGAAAAAGATTACAGAGAGATTTT
>ML830591.1:99540-113104 GCA_009831015.1 Picea engelmannii | reverse complement strand
CCTTTCCTTTATACTTTTGGCTCACCTTGTCCCTCCAAAGTGACTTTCATTTTATTAATATTTAATTAATTAATTAAATCACTTTAATTAATTAATTAAATCACTTTAATTAATTAATTAAATCACTTTAATTAATTAATTAATTAACCCTTTTACCTCTGAAAAGCTCCTTATCTCTCCTTGTGGCTTCCCTAGCCACTGAAAGTCACTTCTAGCCATCCCATCCTGTAGTGTTTCTCTTTCCGATTCCAATGAGCTATACACTGAGAGGTTCCTCTAAGTAATGTGCCTAAAATGACCTCTTCAGTGAATTTCATTGACTTATAGCACAAAATAGTCAAAATCATGGAAATCGTCGGAATGCAACGAAACCAAAGCCAACCTGTGCATAATGGATCATAATGATGGGATATGATGATCAATCCAAGATGGACCCCACAATGCCTCTCAAATACCCCTGTACTCACTATAACATCCATCTGGCTACTCTGGTCATCATAAATCTCTGCACTGTGATGATGTCCCAAAGTGGGGACATTACAGTCCTCCCTACTAGAAAATTGCTTGTCCTCAAGCAATACCCAAATCCCTCCAAGTAAAATACCAGGATCCCATGTCCACCTGTGGGATACATAGTATAACCTATCCAACGATGAACAATAGTACACTCCACCCCTTGGATCCCATATCAAGAAGTGAACTGCAATACTCTGTGAAGAACAGTCCTGGAATATATCAACCCTGTGAACCTCCTGCACCTGACCCATGGCCTCATCTCAGAATGAGTCCATCCTCCAAATCTCTACCAAGATCCACACGATCTCCATCAACTACACATGCTGATGCCCGATTGAGGTGATGCAAGACCTCTGTGAGGCACCCGCAATCGATGCGTTGCTCTCAACACTGACGATCAATGAAAAGTTAGAGTAAATTTCCCCTGCCATGGTCCACTCTCCCCTGTCGGTCAATGAACTGCTCAATCTTGCAATCCCTGGGTCCCATGCTAACCTCTGTCGAAGATCCTCATGCTGACACTGCACTACTATGACCATGACTGTCTACCCCTTGAATACATCCTGAACCCTCCTCTCCTGGGTCCTCCAGCTAAAATACCTGTGACCATTGGACCTGCTGTCCAAAAATTGTATCTGTATAGGAATCTCTGTAGAAGAAGTACCTATACAAACCTCTCCATGCCCTATCATGATGGCCATGCGGAAGAAAAGGTCTCGCCCCATAGGACAAGTACCTGCAGACCCACTCCAAACCAAACCAAGGTGGAGTGTGTGGCTCTCTGGTGCAACCTGGGTCAACATGAACATCGAGCTAACAAAACGGACTACTGGGTCCCATGGAAAACTTGGAAGTTTATCACTTCCAATCTCCTCTAACTGCTCCTGTGTGAGACTAATCACTGTCAGAAGCCCTATGTGCTCATCTGCTATCCTTCTCATGCTGATGCCAATAATAAACGTGTCGGAAAAGGGTAACAAACATATCTGCAACTAACTGTAGGACTGGAAGGCGTCACGGGCTTTGGTCAATCCCAAGGATTCGACCAGAATCTCATCCATCGGTATCCATGATAACTGCTCACCTGTAGTCATAACTAACCCCCAATCATCAGGTACAATCGGAAGCAACTCCTCCAATTGCTGGTAAACCACTCTCCATCTCCCATCACCCAGGCAACTGTTAAAATGGTGAAGGTGATCTCTCATAACTAGGTGCTACTGTAAAGGAGTGACATCTGCATGTTCCCCTAGGTGTGTCTCCTCCCTGCAAGGCACTATACCCCTTTGAATGCCACCATACATCTCGACATGACTCTGTGAACTATCCCTCATCATCGTATGCTTCGACATACTCATGTCATCTCCTGCAGACTCATGCTGTATCATTGATCCTGGGCATGCTGCTAGATCAACCTCTACATGGAAGTCAACTACTCCCAAGACAAAAATGGAAGTGTCCCCCATCAACTGGTGCTCCTCTGCTAGATCATCAACATCCTTTGTCAACGTGACTGACTGATACATCTGAGTGTCCACTAAGACAGATGAAGTGGATCTCTGATGGATCTCCTCAGGAGACTCATATTTCCTATACTTTGATTCTTGAAGGGCAGTCTGTGTGCCTCTCAAGAATCCCCGAGTGCTCACCAACTTTTGAGTGAGTCGGCCCATATCCAACTCTTGCTCCCTCAGAGCCTCATGATACATCTCACCAACCCTCGGTAGATAATCCCCGTCTGTCAACAACTGCTAGTAGTCAGTCCTCATCACAGATACTCTCTCCCAAAGAGTGTGAAAATCATCCATGGAGAATCCTCCATCTGAGCTACCCTATGCCACTGATGCTCTCCAACAATAATCTTCCATCACTGCATGCATGTCATCAATACGTCTAGTGGCTTCCCTGATCATAGCCTCACTAACTCTCAACTGTGATGCCAAGTGGTGTTACTCCTAATCATGGTCATACTGAGGTGCCATCTCAGACCCCTCACTGCTAGTGTCAATCCTGCTAGTGCCAACTCTAGAATCCCAAAAAACACCCTCTTCATAAGATAACATGCTCAACTGCCCACTGTCTACGGTGCTGCTGGGTACTCCTGTATGCCACTGCATCCCCTCACTACATTCCATCTCCCCCTGTCTCACACTGTATCCTGTATGAGCAGCTGTATCCTCCTGTGCACTCAACCTGCTACTATCATCTACATCTGGATCCCATAGAGATGTATCCAGACACGTGCTATGGTCATCTTGACTGCTGAAAAGTGCATCCTCATCAATGCAGGCTGATCCTGGAAGTAAGTGCTCCATCACCCTGTCATCCTCTGCAATATTCTCAACCAATGGAGTCTCCAATAGCTGCGACTCCATCTCCTCAGGATGATCTGTATGTGTAAGGTCCCCTGTCTGTACTCCCTGTACCTCCTCCTGGATCTGTGGGTCTACCTGTCCATGGTGTGCATCCCTCACACTAGGCTCATCCATCATACCTAATGTGCCACCAATATCGTCATGTGACGTGGCTATCCTGGATGTTTGAACAGGTGACAGATGTGTCACGGATCCCATGGGAAGCTCACCATCTCTAGGTGCTAACACGTGTGAATCCTCACTAGTGTCACCACTCTGCTGAGGTGTAAGGTCATCAATGGTATGTGATAAGTCTGCTGAGACACTGATGCTATCGTCCTGTCCATCAAGCTGCCTATCCGCTACACAAGGCTCATCATCCTCCTCAAGCATGCAAGCATCACTAGCCTCTATGCAAGAGTCATCATCACTATCCTCTGAGGTAGAGTCACTATCACCATCCTCTGTGTAAGACTCACTGTCATCATTTGACTGCTCTTAATCCACATCTATCGCTCCATCCTCACACACCTCATCATCACTGTCATGACATGCCTCAATAATGCGCTCCTGATCCTTACCCCTACACCTATGATCTAGTTCCCACGACCCCTTGCAACTATGGCAAGGTTGCATGCTCCTACTGGGCATGGGGTTTCTCTATTCTTCCCATCATATAACTGCTTCTTTTTTCTTTTCACCTGCTATGATCATCCCCTGTAGAATATCCCATTTGTTCCAATGGGGATTTCTATAGACTGCATATTGTAGGAAGGTTATTGTAGCCTTAGTTTCCTTGCTAAGGCCATCATACATGATCTCCAACCATGGTATCTCAAATGTTATCTTATCCACTTCTTTCCAACTATCCATTTATCCCTATGGAAGACCCCCTAGGTTTGCAGGATTTAAGCTCTGATACCACTGTAATGATCCCAAGCAATTATGCAAGGATCATCACGGTTTTGGTGTCTTTTTAAAACTTTTTCTGAGTGAGGTATTTCGTCAAACACTTTGCTGATCTACTTTTTAGATGTGTTTATATGTGTGTGTGCAACAAATAATAGAAATATATAACCATGGAACATACCTCAACCATATGCAATAATATAGACAAGCCAAAACATCTCAATTCTTCTGTATTCATAAAATAGAGAAACCTGCTACAATGAAGATGCTGATCTGGAATGCTCAACAGATGGCCAAGAAGATAGACAATAGATAAGAGATGCTACAAAATGCTCCCGCTAATACAAAGATGCTTCCAAAGGTTGAATAAGAAATGAAGATCAATACAAGCATATCTGAATGCCAAAGTCTCCAGCTGAAGAATGCCACGCTCCAATAGAAGGCTGAAACCCTCAATAACTCGGCCCTGCTGCCAAAAGTGTCCAATCACCCTACGAAATATGCGAACTGATAGATCGGGTGATGGGAAGAACAACCCAGGTGCCCGAATCTCCAAGATCCCTCTCAATCTCTGTAGATCTGAAATCCCCCACTGAGTGGTGCGCCCCATTGGATGACTGAAGCCCTAGATAATTCGGCCCTGCTAAAGGAGGCTTCCAAATGCTCTGAAACTATCCATAAATATAGATCAGGACACTGCAAGTCACTAGGTGAAGTCTCAGGGTCAGGTCTGAAGTGTAACCCTCCAAACGGACTAGATCTGGATCTCAAAAACGCCCTCCGTCTCTTCAATTCGCCCCACTACTCAAGAAATAATCTGAGCCATAAAACTATCTTAGAAAGCACTAGATCTGATGTCCAAGGCCCTGTAATGAAAACCCAAGTGATAGAATCCTCAACGGCCCTGCCAATCTCCTACAACGAATCTCTCTCCAAGGATGGTGTGCCCCCCTTGCTGGAAACCCCCAATGGTGCGCCCTCCTCCTCTTCCTGTGCCTATGGCTGTGTAGAACCTCCTGCACTGATGTATATCTGATTAGAATGGTGTGGGAGAGTATTGCATCTCTGAGACCAAGCTTGGGACAAGCTAGGTGGAATCTTTCACCACCGAATCGTCCTCTAGGGTTTGTTAAGTCAAAACCCTCAAAGCCCCCAAGAGATGGGCTCACTAGCTAAAGCTAGATATCAAACTGATAAACATACATGAATGAATGAGAAGAGGCCCTTGCCTTTCCTTTATACTTTTGGCTCACCTTGTCCCTCCAAAGTGACTTTCATTTTATTCATATTTAATTAATTAATTAAATCACTTTAATTAATTAATTAACCTTTTTACCTATGAAAAGCTCCTAATCTCTCCTTGTGGCTTCCCTAGCCATTGAAAGTCACTTCTAGCCATCCCATCCTGTAGTGTTTCTCCTCCCGATTTCAATGAGATATTACACTGAGAGGTTCCTCCAAGTAATGTGCCCAAAATGACCTCTTCAATGAATTTCATTGACTTATAGCTCAAAATAGTCAAAATCATGGAAATCGTCGGAATGCAATGAAACCAAAGCCAACCTGTGGAGAATGGCTCATAATGGTGGGATATGATGATCAATCCAAGCTGGACCCCACAATGCCTCTCAAATACCTCTGTACTCGCTATAACATCCATCTGGCTACTCTGGTCATCATAAATCTCTGCACTATGATGATTTCCCAAAGTGGGGACATTACACTGCCCATCACTGGTAAAGTGTGTTATGGTCATCACTAACAGTGAGAGGCACTTAACCTCCTCTGCATCAAAAGAGGTGATCCGTAGTTGTCCACTGGACACCTGAAAATTAGCAGGGGATAGTACATCAACCCCAATATATCATTGAGAGTACATGAGATGACTCTCAACTGCAACACCTACTAGGACATCTAGGAACTAGGGAAAATACTCCCCTCTCTTCGATAGCCCAGTGATAAAGTAAATATCTTCCTCAGTGGGATGGTACCACTGATCCAGACCCATACAAAAATCCTGTCGATGGACATCCCATCGATGGATTAGATGCACCAACAACCCGGAGTGCCCCTTAAGGGATGTAGCTTCCTCATAGCACTTAAGGAGGCCTACATTCCTTAAGACAACATGAGTCACTATAGTAATAGGGAGAGGGTACAAATCCCTCTCCCTCTCCCTCACCTCCCATTCATGTACAACATTGTACATGTCCACCCTCTGCTCCTATTGTTGTTGTTTCTCTCTCCGCTCATGTCTCTACATGATGAACATATGAAATACATCAGCTTCACTCATACATTAAACATAAAAAAATGTACTAAATGAGAAATTTATTTATAAATACGAAAAAACAACTTCCTTCAAAAAATAAGTAAATGTCATAACCGGTGCACCTGAAAAACAATCAAGCACCGCGCACGATGCGTACATAACTTGTGAGCATCGTCCACGATGCACCAATGAAAACTAACGCACCATATACTTTTTTTTATATTATGTTATGTGGTGTGTTGTATAACCATAACACTTCAGTACGATCAAGTAAACCCATGCCCCGGTGCGTTATGGTTATCCTACACACTGCTTAAAATAAAAAGAAATTAAAATCCTAACGCACCGTAAAATATTTTTTTAAAAATTAGTTAAGGCAATGCATATACGTTCCTTATATGCCCCGGTGCATTTAAGTAGCAAATATGCACTTCCCACCAATTTTTTAACATTGACGCACTACCCCACCGATGAGTTACTGATCCAGATTATTTTCGGCACGAAATGCGAGCGGGGATATAATAAAGAAATGCATAGAGATATCATAGATATTCAATAAGATAACATAAATGTATCAGAGATGCAACCATAAACACATATATACAGTAATACACAATTTCTATTAATGAAAGAAATGTACGGAGACTGTAAAAATACAGAGTGAAAGACTCGCTAGAATGGTGGCAACTTATCTCTGAGAAAAGATGTGACGGCTACTCGCATTCGCAAGAAGATGGTTACAATGAGGCTTTGAAGGCCTTTTTACAATAAACAGGAATGCCAAAAACCCTAGACATCCAAAAACCTAACCCTAGGAGATGAAGCGCCAAAAGTCATGTGGGCCCCGTTTGGGTAAGTGAGTACATCAACTTCTCGGGGTCGTAACTTTTGCATACGATCTCCGTTTTAGGCGTGTGATAGCTCATTGGAAAGGTATTGTTGAGGAGATTCATTTTGGGGGCTCAATTATGCCTTCAATAATCACTGAGAACCTTGATCTCGAAAAACCTTCATTTGGGCCCTCAAAATGGTCTCGGAAGTTAAAAACTGCAAAAAATAGTAAATTGCCAAAATTGCCAGAAAACTGTTTTGAACCAGTCGGAAAAGGTGGGTGGCCACCAATATCCACCTGGATCAATCCTCCCTCCTTAGTAAGCAATGTTATCCATTGCATTGAGTTCCCGAGGGAGAGGGAAAAACATTTGCTGAATTTGCATCTTGGTGAGCTGCTTGCCTTGCTAGAGATGTCACGCTACTCAGTTTGTGGAAGTTTTTCACGAACCTATTGAGGCTGAGGCCATTCAACAAGTCAAGCTACATGAGAGGACGATGTGCAGAAGGAATCTTTGTGCTTTGATGAAACCTTGTCGACTTGCTTCTGTTTGATAAAAGGTGTTTGGGGCGAGGCTGTAGTGGTTGCAGTGTCCTTCTGTTCTCCTTTTGAACAGATTGTGAAGAAGCTAAATTTTGCAGTATGAGATACTACCTTGTGACACTTTTTAGGTGGAATAGTAGTTGGAACTACCTCTGGTATTCTGTAGAGATGACCCCCTAAAGAAACAATGACACTGTGGGGTCGAGACTCATAAAAAACATGGCGCTTCCACATATATGGTTGGCCCAAGAGAACATCACAGAAATCCAGTGGGGAAACATCACATAATTCCTCATCCTTGAAGGGTTGGATGTTGTATGAAAATCGACATTGTTGGCTGACACGAAGATCTCGTCCTTGGTGAAGCCACCCGATGTTGTATGGCTGCGGGTGTGGTGTTGTCGACAATCCCAACTGTTTGACAACCTCTGTTGAGATGAGGTTCTTATGGCTTCCGCTATCAACAATAAAATGCAGCGGGGTCCCCTTCACCCACATCTATGAATGAAAAAGGTGCTTCCCCTCTTCAGGATCCATTGGTTCCTCTGGTGGAATTGCTGTGGATAGAAGTGGGGTCCGCGTCAATGATCTATCCTTTACCATTATTTTCAGAATCAGATTCAGAATCGGGGTTTGACTTTTTGTCTTTGATCTCGGCCACCAATGAATGTTTTGAGCGACATTCATCAGTGTTGTGCTAGGGGCTTTTGTGGAACTCACACCATTTTCTGGTGTCCTTCTTTGTCTTCCTGTGACCCTTCTTTTCCCGTGTCTTGGACTAGTTTTCGGGAGACTAATTGTTAGAGCCATCTTTTTCATACTTTGGTTGTTGCGGATTTGCAAACCCAAACTCTCATTTGTTCTGGTGCTTAAATTTCTACTCGATTTTAACAACATATCGATAAGTATCACCGAGTGATGAGATGTCCAGAAAATCCATTTCAGTCTGGATGTATCTGTGTAGAGCCCCACGGTATTTCAGAACCAAATGTTGCTCGGAGTCTTTGATATCCAGCTTGGTGCACAAGGTATGGAAGGTATTGGTGAAATCTGGAACTGCTTGGCCCCTCTCTTTCCACAGTGTGGTCTATCTCATGTACTGGTCCTCATAGTTGCCAACAGGGTAATACTATTCCTTTACCGCATCCACAAAAAAATCCCAATTGGGATCGACCCCGTATATTCTAGACTCCTCTGTGGAACTTTTCTCCCAGTAAGTTTCCCACCAATGTTTGACATGAGGGAGAGATTTAAGGAGTGCGAAGGTGATCTTTTCTTTGTTGGAAAAACTGTGAATAGAGAAATAACCTTCTAGCAGAGTTAACCATTTTTCTAGGGCTTCTGCATCTATCCGTCCTTCAAATACAATATTATCAAAATTAACTTGTACCTTGAAAGGTGAGGTGCCTCCAAAGTGGTCGCTTGATGAAGATGGACCTATTTTTATCGGCAGGTGTTGAAGGATGTGGGCAAAATTCTCCATCATTTCATCCCTCTGTTGCGTGAGAGCTTTCTCAAGCAACAGATTGATAGGATCGTCTGCTCCATAGTTTTTCTTTTCTTCCACCATTGAGGGTTTCTTGGGTGTGCGAGAGTGATTGTATTCAAGAGAGACAAGCTCGAGACCCAACTTTCTATACTTGGACCTCGTCGGGGACATGCACTGAAAAAACGATCAAGAGCAACCTGCTCTCATACCACTGATCTAGATTATTTTTGGCACGAAATGCGAGCGGAGATATAATAAATAAATGCATAGAGATATTGCAGATATTCAATAAGATAACATAAATGTATCATAGATGCAACCATAAACACATATATACAGTAATACACGATTTCTATTAATCAAAGAAATGTACAGAGACTGTAAAAATACAGAGTGAAAGACTCGCTAGAATGGTGGCAGCTTATCTCTGAGAAGAGATGTGACGGCTACTCGCATTCGTAAGAAGATGGTTACAATGAGGCTTTGAAGGCATTTTTACAATAAATAGGAATTCAAAAAACCCTAGACATCCAGAAACCTAACCCTAGGAGATGAAGCGCCAAAAGTCATGTGGGCCCCGTTTGGGTAAGTGAGTACATCAACTTTTCGGGGTCGTAACTTTTGCATACGATCTCCGTTTTAGGCGTGTGATAGCTCGTTGGAAAGGTATTGTCAAGAAGATTCATTTTGGGGGCTCAATTATGGTTTCAACTATAATTTATAACCTCGATATAAAAAAACCTTCATTTGGGCCATTAAAATGGCCCCGGAAGTTAAAAACTGCTAAAAATAGTAAATTGCCAAAATTGCCAGAAAACTGTTTTGAGACAGTCGGAAAAGGTGGGTGGCCACTGATATCCACCTATATCAATCCTCCTTCCTTAGGAAGAAATGGTATCCATTGCGTTGAGTTCCCAGGGGAGAGGGAAAAGCGTTTGCTGAATCTGCATCTTGGTGAGCTGTTTGCCTTGCTGGAGGCGTCACGCTGCTCAGTTTGTGGAAGTTTGTCACGAACCTGTTGAGGCTGAGGTCATTCAACAAGTCGAGATACATGAGAGGATGATGTGAAAAAGGAATATTTGCGCTTTTCTGAAACCTCGTCGACTTGCTTCTGTTTGATAGAAGGTGTTTGGGGTGAGGCTGCAGTGGTTGCAGTGTCCTTCTGTTCTCCTTTTGAGCAGATTGTGAAGAAGCTAAATTTTGCAGTATTAGATACTACCTTGCGACACTTTTTAGGGGGAACAATAGTTGGATCTACCTATGGTATTCTATAGAGATGACCCCCCAGAGAAACAATGACACTGCGGGGTCGAGACTCATAAACAACATGGGGCTTCCACATATATGGTTGGCCCAAGAGAACATCATAGACATCCAATGGGTAAACATCACATAATTCCTCATCCTTGAAGGGTTGGTTGTCGTATGACAATCAACATTGTTGGCTGACAGAGAGATATCGTCCTTGGTGAAGCCACTCGATGTTGTATGGTTGCGGGTGTGGTGTTGTCGACAATCCCAACTGTTTGATAACCTCTGCTGAGATGAGGTTCTTCTGGCTTCCGCTATCAACAATAAAATGCAGCGGGGTCCCCTTCACCCACATATGTGAATGAAAAAGGCGCTCCCCCTCTTCAATATCCGTTGGTTCCTCTGGTTGAATTGTTGCGGTTGCGACAATAACAGTGGGGTCCGCGTCAATGATCTGTCCTTTACCATTATTTTTAGAATCAGATTTAGAATCAGGGTTCAGCTCTTTGTCTTTAATGTCAGCCACCAACGATTCTTTTGAGCGACATTCATCGGTTTTGTGCCAGGGGATTTTGTGGAACTCGCACCATTTTCCGGTGTCCTTCTTTGTCTTCTTGTGACCCTTCTTTTCCCGTACCTTGGACTGGTTTTCAGGAGACTGTTTGTTAGGGATATCTTTGTCATACTTCAGTTGTTGCAGATTTGTAGACCTGAACTCTCATTTGTTCTAGTGCTTAAATTTTTGCTAGATTTTAACAACATATCGATAAGTAGCACCGAGTGATGAGATGTCCAGAAAATCCATTTCAGTCTGGATGTATCTGTGTAGAGCCCCATGGTATTTTAGAGCCAAATGTTGCTCAGAGTCTTTGAATCCCAGCTTAGTGTGCAAGGTATGGAAGGTATCAGTGAACTCCAAAACTTCTTGGCCCCTCTCTTGCCGCAGTGTGGTCCATCTCATGTACTGGTCCTCATAGTTCCCAACAAGGTAATACTATTCCTTTATTGCATCCACAAAAAAATCCAAAGTGGGATCAACCCCGTATATTCCAGACTCCTCTGTGAAAATTTTCTCCCAGTAAGTTTCCCACCAATGTTTTACATGAGGGAGATCTTTAAGGAGTGCGAAGGTGATCTTTTCTTTGTCGGAAAAACTGTGAACAAAGAAATAACCTTCTAGCAGAGTTAACCATTTTTCTAGGGCTTCTGCATCTATCCGTCCTTCAAATACAGGAATATAAAAATTAACTTGTACCTTGAAAGACAAGGTGCCTCGAAAGTGGTCACTTGATGAAGATGTGCCTATTTTTATCGGAAGACGTTGAAGGATGTGGGAAAAATTCTCCATCATTTCGTCCCTCTGTCGTGTGAGAGCTTGCTCAAGCAACAAATTGATAGGATCATCTGCTCCGTCGTTTTTCTTTTCTTCTGCCATTGAGGGTTTCTTGGGTGTGTGAGAGCGATTATCTTCAAGAGAGACAATATCGAGACCCAACTTTCTATACTCGGACCTTGTCGGGGACATGCACTGAAAAAATGATCGAGAGCAGCCTGCTCTGATACCACTGATCCAGATTATTTTCGGCATGAAATGCGAGAGAAGATATAATAAAGAAATGCAAAGAGATATCACAAATATTTAATAAGATAACATAAATGTATCAGAGATACAACCATAAACACATATATACAGTAATACATGATTTCTATTAATCAAAGAAATGTACAAAGACTGTAAAAAGACAGAGTGAAAGACTCGCTAGAATGGTGGCAACTTATCTCTGAGAAGAGATGTGATGGCTACTCGCATTTGAAAGAAGGTGGTTACAATGAGGCTCTGAAGGCCTTTTTACAATAAACAGGAATGCCAAAAACCCTAGACATCCAAAAACATAACCCTAGGAGATGAAGCGCCAAAAGTCATGTGGGCCCCGTTTGGGTAAGTGAGTACATCAACCTCTCGGGGTCGTAACTTTTGCATACGATCTCTGTTTTAGGTGTGTGATAGCTCGTTGGAAAGGTATTGTTGAGGATATTCATTTTGGGGGATCAATTATGCCTTTGACTATCATTTATAACCTCAATCTAAAAAACCTTCATTTGGGCCCTCAAAATGGCCCCAGAAGTTAAAAACTGCTAAAAACAGTAAATTGCCAAAATTGCCAGAAAACTGTTTGTAGCCAGTCAGAAAATGTGGGTGGCCATCAATATCCACCTGGATCAGTGGTGTGTTGTATAAACATAACACTTCAGTACGATCAGGTAAACCCACGCCCCGATGCATTATGGTTATCCTACGCACTGCTTAAAATAAAAACAAATTAAAATCCTAACGCACCGTAAAATAATTTTTTAAAAATTAGTTAAGGCAGTGTGTAAACGTTCCTTATATTCCCCGGTGCATTTAAGTAGAAAATATGCACTTCCCACCAATTTTTTAACATTGACGCACTGCCCCACCGATGAGTTACAACCACCCTACGCACCGCTTAAAATAAAAACAAATTAAAATCCTAACGCACTGTAAAACATTTTTTTTTAAATTAGTTAAGGCGGTGCATACATGTTTTTTTTTTGACGAAAACGGTTATGGTTTATATTAGAGGGGTGGCTAAGACACATAATCTGTTACAAATGCCCCGAGTTTCTTCGGGCCTGCAGATCAAAATTCAAATGTTATGCAACACTGTTTCAACATAGGATCTAGCGCTGTTTCAGCATAATTTCCAGCACTGTGTCCCCGACGCTTTGTTTTAACATAAGTAAAAACACTTTATTTCAGCAATTGTTCCAGCACTGTGTTTTAGCATTGTGTTTCAGCTGTTACAACACTGTGGTTCAGCTGTTACAGCACTGTGATTCAGCATAAGATCCAACTCTGTTCAGCTCTGTGAGTCAGCTTCTGTGTTTCAGCAGCTGTGTTCCAGCGTTTGAGTTCCAGCATCTGTGTTTTAGCAACTGTGTTCCAGCTTTGTTTCAACACTGTGTTCCAGCATCTGTTTCAGCTCTTGTTTCAGCACTGTGTTTCAGCATCTGTGTTCCAGCATCTGAGTTCCAGCATCTGTATTCCAACATCTGTGTTCCAGCAGTTGTGTTCCAGCAACTGTGTTTCAGCTTCTGTGTTTCAGCATCTGTGTTCCAGCAGTTGTATTCCAGCAGTTGTGTTCCAGCATCTGTGTTCCATCAGTTGTGTTTCAGCAACTGTGTTCCAGCTCTATTACAACGCCATGTTTGGTGTGCCCTTGAGCTGCAATAGGTCATGGGATTTCCACACTTTCAATGATGCCATTGACTGACAGCTCTCCAGCATTCAATAGAACGCCTTTGTTGGCTTCTTTATCAGCATTTCGATTTAAGTCCCTTAAAACGTGATAGCAGTGATAGGTGTTCAATTTCCT
>ML830591.1:79112-90056 GCA_009831015.1 Picea engelmannii | reverse complement strand
CTATACGTTCGTTCCACTATATCCCTCATAGTTTTGTAAAATTCCCCCTCCCTTTCATTAACCTCTAGCACCACTCCATATGAGCTAAGGACCAATTCATCATCATTTACATCTTCTATAATTTTTATTTTCTTAGTACGACATTTCGTTCCTTCGTTGTTGTTCCCTGTAGAACATTAAACATATGTGAATTAATAGATTGTTTGAAACATGTTATTTAAAATTTTTAAGTATATTATTAATGAAAATTGAAAAAATAACTCATATTGAATAAAAAAATTTCATTCACCTTGTTCTTCCTTTTGCAATTTTTTCATCAAGTTTTTTTGCCCTTCTGCACTTAGATCACAAAGAATCTTATCGAGCTTCCTCATTTTATGGCTCTGCAGGATACACACTAACCAATACATATTATTTAAACTTACATATAGTTCAAACATATTAATTTTGTATAGAATTTACAAAGAACTTGCCTTTTTTTTTTTTTTTTGGATGTGTTATCATTATGTCGATCAAAATTTTTGTTACTTGAACTATTCTCACACATTTTTTTTCAATATATATCCTGTACCATTCAATGCACAAGCTATTAAATATATTTTGTAAACAAATCACATAATTTTCTGCAAAAAAAATAAATTCTAGTGCGCTTTCATAATACAAAAGCACCGGTGTGTTCCGTATATGAAACACACCGATATCAAAAATATATTTTTTAAAAACTATAAATTACAATGATGCGATATGTATTGTTATCAACACCGATCCAATAGAAAAAAAATGAAAAAAAAATACCATGAACAAATAAAATTACACATCAATGAACATATTTTTTTAATTATGTTGCAACATTACCGGTGCGCTTTATCCAAAAGCGCACCGGTGTATTAGATTCAATTAGGTGCATCAATAACCCAAAATAATTTAAAAAAAAATGTGATAGGGCCGAGAGGGTTTGGATCCGATGCATAACATGTCAAACACCTTTTATATGGAAACATAAACCCATTAAATCTAAAATGCCTAAAATGAAATACTATAATTATGAAGTGATAGAGGGAGTTTAACCCTAAGGTGAAATTTTGCAGTCACATATGCAAGAAGAAGATAGGGTTTAAGGTGAGTATCAAAAATATTTTTTTTTTCTTCTGAATTTTAATTAAATCTAAATAGAGATGCAAATTGTAAAAAAAAATATTATTAAAATCAACAATAAAATTTAAATTTTTTACTATGCAGGGTTTTAAGTGAATCACAAAACCCTTCAATTTTTGATTTTCTGAATAATTTTGTTTCTCCAAAAGGGTTTTGAATGAATTACTATACCCATCAAATTTTGATCTTCTGAATAAGTCTCATGCTCCAAAGTATTAATCTGCTGCTCCACAATGCTCCCATGTATGTCTCTCTTGCAAATCTCTCCCATGTAAATTTTGGCAAAATAATAAAATACTGAATAGCTTAATACCTAGGAAAGATTTTATGAAAATGGTTTTAAATGAATCACCATAACCTTCAAATTCCGATCTTCTAAATAATCATGTTGTTCCAAAGTATTCCGTTGCTCCACAGTGCTCTTCGGTATGCCTCTCTTGCAAATATCTCCACTGTAAGTTTTGGTAAAATAATGAAATAGTGAATAGATTTTTACTATTTAAATGACCTGATGAAATTAGATTTTAAATTCCCTCTCATTTTTCAATTGTAAAAAAACAAAGTCGCACTTTTTTATTAAAGTTTTTCAAAACCCCGGTGCATCTATTAATAGAACGCACCGGTGTGTTTTTGTATACAACGCATCGGTGCGCTTAAAAGTTTTGGAGCACCGATATCAGATAATTATTTATTTATTTATTTACGAACCGGTGTGACTCATAAATAAACACCCTAGTGCTTTATATTGTTATATACGCACTAGTGCGTGTTTTTTAAATAAGTACACCATTATGCTTTCAAAGTTATCTGATTTTTATTTGCACACAAAATAGTATATTCATCCTAAATTATCTTTTAGGATGCATCCACATGACTTGCAGTACTCCATAATATACATTTTCCACTTAAAATCATCTTATTCTTAAAAAATTATTGTTGATTTTGCTCAAATGCAGGGAGAAAAGCTTATAATATCAAATGACCAATTCTTCAAATTCTAACCCGTTCCATATTGCTCAAAGTCCATCGTGTAGTTCTCCATTTCCATCTTCAGTAAGTTCACATTTTATTTATATTTCGATTATCTAATTGAATTGAATTTTTTTATCCTTGTCAATCTGAATAAAAATGTATCCAAATTTGTAGGATCTTGATTCAAAATCAAGTTCAGATGCAGATAATATTCCACCAAAACAAAAATGTCAGAAGCTCTTATCAGGAGCAACATACTGCAAGTAATTGGTAGATGAAAATGGACAACCACTTTATGCTGTCAATAGTAACATGCCATCTTCCAGCCGCAATCCTGGGTCAACGACATTAATAATTAATGTTGGGTATAATGTGATTTGAACAAACCAATTGCATTGTGCTTACTAATAACATCAATGTACTAATGTTCAATATTCTTGAAATTAGGATTCTGATGATGAGCGACCTACCTATCATCTTTCGTTGCACCCCACTACAATGTCAAATCAAGAGAAGGCTGCAATAAGAGAACAACTCAGAGAGGAAGCATACCAAGAATGGTTGAATCAACCTCCTATTCAAATCCTACTATGCCAAGATTCACCAATTACAAATGACTACATCAATAGCAGTTCTTCACAAGTTGGCAATGGAGTCAATGAAATAGAGGTTGGCATGGATGATTATTTACGGGATACAACTGCCATGGAGACATTATTGTTAGATGCATTCTAGAATGATGAGTGAGGGGATGATGTTCATATCATTGATACCTTATTCAAACGTATGAAATCTGCTTCCACCACCCCTCTCTTTGGACCTAGCCGGTCAAAGTCTACCCAACTGGGGACAACAATGTTACTGTACAACTTGAAAGAAAAGTTTGGCATGTCAAACACATGTTTCTTGACAATATTGAGGTAACTGACCATCATTAAGTCCCTTATAATTTGAGAAATCTTGTCACACAATCAACATTAAAAATGATCGATTTTATGAACTGTAAATGAAATTGTACATTTCTATTGCCCAGTAACTACAAGTTATTCAAAGATATGGTTCTTCCTAGTGATAATGTCTTTCCCGGTAGTTGCGAAGAGGAAAAGAAGATGTTGAAAATATTGGGTGTTGAGTACATACCGTATCATGCATGTCTGAATTATTATATTCTATATAGAGGAGAATATGTAGAAAAAGAGATATGTCTGAAATGTGGGCATGACAGATATCATAAATCAAATAAAAAGGGCAAATCACATGGTCTTTCTCATAAGATATTGGGGCACATGCCTATAATCCCAAGGATTCAAAGGATCTTTCGTTGCAAAGAATTAGCTATGTTGCAGGGATGGCATGCCTCACACAGAAGCGAGTCGGGAGTTATGTGAATCCCAAGAGATTCAATAGCCTTGAAGCATATAGAGGATACATGGACCAAAAAATTCAAGGATGAAGTATGAAGTCTATGAATCAGCATGACCATGGATGGCGTCAACCCATATTCCCTCCAAAACACCAACTATTATGTTTGGCATGTATTAGTGATCAATAACAATATCCCCCCATGGTTGCGCATGAAGAATGAACATCTTATGTTGGCTCTTATAGTCCTTGGTAGAAGACAAGTGAAGAATATGGATGTCTACCCATAACCATTGGTAGATGAATCAAAGAAATTATGGGAAGGGATACATGTATATGATGTATCAGGACCCATCACAATAGAGAGGAGTTTTACGTTGTATGACATATGTGCTTACACCACACATGATTATCTAGGATTAGGAGTTTGCTCTGGCAAATTACATGTTTATTGATTTGTTTATATACATAACAATATTTTTTGGCATATTTAATTCGTTGCGATTGTTCTGATCTTCGACGCTAACATTCTCTATATACATTAAAAATTTTGCAGGTCTTGTAACAATAGGATATCATGGATGTAAATTTTGTGGACCTTCTCTGAAGGATACGTGGTCCACCACGTACGAAAGCCAGTGTACAACTACTCCAGGGTATTCCTCCCAGAAAAACACCCTTACAGAAGAGCAACATCCGCTTTCAATGGTAATCTAGGGAGAACCCAAATGCATGCAATAATGACACCGACATAATGACTTAGAACATATGAGAGAGAGAAGGAGAAGGAGATTATAGAAATGTTTGATTCAAATGGGAAGCATATGTTAGATGATCCAGAATTCTTCGACACCTATGTTGAGAAATTTCCCATTGGAATGAAAAATAAATCTGTCTTTTATGAGCTCCCATATTGGGAGCATCTTAAGATTACCCACTTACTATATCCCATGCATATATTTAAAAATGTTTCATATTCTTTATGGAGGCACATATCATCAAAAGAAAGTGACACATTGGTTGTTAGGAGAGATTTTATTTCTTCAAAAAGTAAAAAGAAACATTGTCCAAGAAAAGAAAGTAGAGGAGAGGTTCGTCCATCTTGGTCTTTCAATCAAGGTGATGTCTCATGGATATTGAAGAAAGTTGATATTTATTTGGAAAAGGAAGTTATATTAGGTGTGAAGGTGCCTTATTTATATGGGTCTTCACTATGGTGCAACTTCACTATGGAAGACCATTTGTCGGGGTTAAAATCACATGACCATTTGAACCTTCTAAGAGTATGTATGTCAAAAACATGATTTTAGTATTTGTTTTATAAATTCATGTCATGGGATAAAACATAATTAATTTTGTGTGTGTTTACTTTGTAGCGTCATTATCCTCTGCTCATGTGTGGGTTTGTGAACCATGAATTCCCCCATGACCCACGATGTAACATATCTAAATTATCTACATTTGTACATTGGATCACATCAAAGGAGATTCATATGGATAACATTCCACAACGACGTCAAGAGATAATTGAGATTGTTTGTATGTTTGAGAAGGAAATGCCAACGCGTTTCAAGGATTTGTAGGTTCATCTTCTAATTCACCTAATATATGAGGTTGAACTAGTCAGAGTGGTTTCATGTCATTGGATGTTCTTCTTAGAGAGGTACATGAAGAAATTGAAAGGATTTGTTCGACAAAGGGAAAAACCGAAGGGGTCTATGATAGAGGGGTACATATCATATGAGTCTTTCTATTATGCCAATGAGTACATCAAGCAGATCGACAACACACCAGGTGTGATGATTTGGGACATTGAAAGGGATGAAGAAAAAAGAGAAGGGGAGCTTCTCCAAACGAATGGAAAAAGACGCTTGATAAAGAGTAAGTGACTTATTGTTTGTCAAATTTATACACAGTAACTATTCACACTAAGCTTCATAATGTATTTTTTGATCTGATACATACTATATGTCGGTTTGATCTCTCTCTCTCTCTCTCTCTCTCTCTCTCTCTATATATATATATATATATATATATATATATATATATATGTATGTATATATATATATCAATGAATTTAGAAATTGATGTCATCAATAAATTCATTCTTTACAATTCAGAGGCAACACAGCCGTGGGTCACATTGTACGAACAAAAGAGGAGGAAGTGGGACAGTGATAATAAATAATTTAGACGGTTGAATGGTAGAAGCATGCCTTATCCTGATCATTTAAAAGAAAATATGCCAATGATATGCCCCAATAGTTGGGTTGCTGACCAAGTTAGAGAGAAATACGGTGCATCCAGTTGTTACTAGCGTGCTGAAGAGGATGCACTAAACATAGGGATTGGGTGTAACAAATCGGTAATAATCTCTTTGTGTACAATTTTAACTTCATAATGCACATTTGAATTGTAACATCTATATTTTATATTTTATTGGTTGGCTTATTAGATACATGACACTGATTTTTTCACTTTTTTATAGGTGCATTTGTTCCCATCTATGTGGGCATATGGACATCATTTTCACACAGAGGATGCCGATGATGGATGCATGACACAAGGCTACAGAGTGGAAGTCAAGTTCGACCAATCTAGTCGTGCTAGCCACCACAATCAAAACCTAATATGAGGGATGTTAGGTTATGTTGGAAAGATACAAGAGATCATTCGAGTGGACTTCTCTTCTTTCCAATTTGTTATTTTTAGGTGCAAGTGGTGGGACACCTTTGATTAGAATAATGTAAAGGACGATCATGATAGTGGCCTGATATGTATCAACTCTAGAAAGATGTGGGATGAAGCTAAGGAGCCTTATGTTTTCCCAAAACACTGCAACCAAGTGTTTTTTTATCCATATGTGTTGGATAGGGATTGGTGGTTCGTATTAATACACGACCCTAGATCAAAACATATTTTTGAGAACAATAATGTTATCATGCCAAGCAATGAAGATAATGAGGGTGATGACTACATAGAGTGATATGTACATGTTTTATTTCATCATTAATATTGTTGTTGTATCTTTTTGTTCTATTTATTTTGCTAATTATATTGTTTTTTATTCATCTTCTGACAGAGGAAATGTTAAGTTAATTATAACAAATCTTTGAACAATTTTATTTGGTTAACATTCAGTTTGATGCGTAATGTGTTTGCCTTTCAAATTATTTGTGATTGCATGAAACGATTGATTGAAATAGAATTTTATATTGTTATTTGAACATATTTATATTTTGTTGCATGTTTAATTATATAAAAATTTAAGAATTATTATCATGATAAAGTCGTAAGAATTATTATCATGTTCAAAAAGGCCTCAAGATGTTAGATATTTGACCCTTTACCAACATGTTATAGAAGCATTGAAACCTAAAAAAGAGCATAGTAACAATGACGTACTTAGAATTCTGATGTGTATAGAAGGTGTCATTTATCCATTTATTAACAATCCTCTTACCCTCGGACACACTCAAGCACTTGTATAAAGCACTTTTGTTAGTGATATGACTTTGATCCTTATATCTCTTAGGGAAATAATTTTAAGATTTGGATTGTAATTTCTTGTTTGATCATTTGAGTTGTGAATATTTTAAACCATGCATGAGTTATTTAATTAATTTTTTTAACTATATATATGCAATGACATATAATATTTCTATAGTCGACAACATGTTTAGATATTGAATGGTAATATTTTAATTTACATAGTTTCTTATTTATCCTAATAATCTATGTTGATATTAGAAGTAATAATATGGTTGATATGCATGTTTAATAGTACAATCTTTTTTATGATATGTTAACATGATGATTCAAAAATTGAGTTTATGTTCATGTATTTTGTAGATTTAAAAGTAAGATTTTAACAAATAATGTGGTTTATAATTTAAAAAATAAATTTCTAACATGATTTTGTGATAATTTGGTTTTTAACTAAAGTGTTTGTTAGTTTACATACTTTTATCATTGTTTTTGGAAATATTTATAAAATAATGCCCCCAATGTTGAGTAAAGCCGCAATTAATGAAGTAATTTAAAATTTGATAGCAATCAACTTACAAAATAATGACAAAAATAACAATAGGAAGATTAATTTGCATCCATAAAATTTTAGGGCCAATAGAATGCTTATCATTGGAGATCATAACGAAGTGTCTATTAAAAAAGACTAATTAGTACAATGGAAAATAACATTTATTCATATGTAATTTGTTTTTTGAAAAAGAATTTAGTTAGAATGAATATACATGAACTATCTATGCAATAGAAAAATGTTTAAGGCAATTTTACAATTATAGTTTAAACCATATTGAACTTTGTAATTTATAAAAATATCTTTGCATCTTTTATTTAAATTAAGTCTTTATGGCCCCTGGGGGGGGCAACTCAATTGGCAAGTGCCGTGAAAATGAAGTTCCACGAGGTTTCGAGTTCAACTCCCCCCGACTTACAATGTGTGCCGCGTATGGGGCCTCGTGGGAACACCTGGAGGTTATAGTGGTAGCAGTTGGATAACATGGCCACGTGTAACACAAGCACGTGCCCAACTAGTTGCTGATTCCTCTAGCACATATAAACGTCATTAATTAGCTAGCAGACAAATCTAATAATCTAACAGGGCATCATCATTGTGATCACATCTAACAAAACACAAGCATTGTCTAATATCATCATCTCACACATATAACAAGCATCATTTAACATAACCATCTATCAAGCACATTTAACAATATCTAACATGACCTAAAAATGTACACATCAACATCAACATATAAATTAATTAAGTACATAATCATGATCAACAAGAAAAATTCACATATAATGAACATTGTTATAACATACACATCTATCAAGCACATTTAACAAACATATATAACATGACCTAACAATATACATATCAACATTAACATATAAATTAAGTACATCAACATGAACAAAAAAGATGCACCATATATATATCATGAACAAGTCAAATAGCTGCTATAACATATCTGGTACAACCGATGGGATAATCTGCATATCTACAACAATAGTGGAGGCCTGGTCCGTAGTAGAAGATTATGGATGGTCAACAAGAAGTGGTTGGTCGAATCACTGACCAGAAATAAGTGGTGGAGGAATAGGTCCTACATGCTCATCTAGGTGAGGTGAAAGAGGAGGATGAGGAATAGGTCATGCCTTCTCATCTAGGTGAGGTGAAAGAGGAGGAGGAGGAATATGTGTGGCCTTCTCATGATCTGGGTGAGGTGAAGGAGGAGGAGGAGGATGTGGAGAGGGATCACAACCACCCTCATCAATCGATGGGGTACTAGACGAACGAGTCATACTAGAAGGTGAGTTGTGCCTATCATCGAGAGCCCTCCTCACTGCTAGTAGTCTAGTAGCTCCAATGATATAACACATAAGAGGCATCAAATCATGCGACATATCCCTCCAAATATCCAAGAGAATAGAAATTTCCCTGATGTCTCGCATCAACACAGGGTGGATTCCCACTTGAGTCAAAAGTACATAGAGTCGATCACCCAAATCCAACCTGAATCATGTATCTGGCCTATGATGCATGTCGTCGGGTATATGCACCCGAGGACCCTGAGCCACCGTGACCTCATGCATCATCTCCTCATATTCATCTGCTGGGGGAGGAGGTACATCCCCAATGAAAGTGCCAATATCTGCAAAAGATATAGTACATAACAACAATTAGATAGTTTCATTAAACAATTTAATAAAACAAGTTAAAGAATGTGTTAGAATTAATTTTGTTCTAATTAAGTAAGAAAATAAAATGAAACTATATTAATTTAAACAAAACACTAATATTACCTCTATCATCTGGTGGCTCATCTGGTGTGAAGAGTATGTTCAAACATCTTCGTCAATCCAAACACGTGTAAGGACACGACACCATGACGAACATGTGATCTGCCTCACTACCAAGTAGCCCTAGTGGGTCTTGGGAAATCCTTGTCAAAAACTTCGGCTGGCCCCTCTTGGGCATCATCTCTCCCTACATGTGCATCTGCACATGATTCCTCAGCCTAGCAGGCTGACAGACAAAAGTCAGCCTCGTATCCAGAAACCTCTCAAAAAATAAGAAAAACAACTTTGAGGCAAAAGGGAAGTTCAATCTCCCACGTATCATAGCATGACATCAGTCTAGCGCTATACAAAACTACACCAAAAAAATGGTAGACCATATGATACACTATGGTCTCTATACCAACAAATCAACATAATACAAAAGAGGGAAACTAATGTACTGCCTGTAATGATCCCAAGCCATTATGCAAGGATCATCACGATTTTGGTGTCTTTTTAAAACTTTTTCTGAGTGAGGTATTTCGTCAAACACTTTGTTGATCTACTTTTTAAATGTGTTTATATGTGTGTATGCAACAAATAATAGAAAGAGATAACCACAGAACATACCTCAACCATATGCAATAATATAGACAAACCAAAACATCTCAATTCTTCTTTATTCATAAAATAGAGAAACCTGCTACAATGAAGATGCCGATCTGGAATGCTCAACAGATGGCCAAGAAGATATACAATAGATAAGAGATGATACAAAATTCTCCCGCTAATACAAAGATGCTTCCAAAGGATGAATAAGAAATGAATATCAATACAAGCATATTTGAATGCCAAACTCTCAAGCTGAAGAATGCCACGCTCCAATAGAAGGCTGAAACCCTCAATAACTCGGCCTTGCTGCCAAAAGTGTCCAATCACCCTACGAAATATTCCAACTGATAGATCGGGTGATGGGAAGAACAACCCAGGTGCCCGAATCACCAATATCCCTCTCAATCTCTGTAGATCTGAAATCCCCCACTGAATGGTGCGCCCCACTAGATGACTAAAGCCCTAGATAATTCGGCCCTGCTGAAGGAGGCCTCCAAATTCTCTGAAACTCTCCAAAAATATAGATTGGGACACTGCAAGTCACTAGGTGAAGTCTCAGTGTCATATATGAAGTGTAAACCCTCCAAACAGACTAGATATGGTTCTAAAAAACGCCCTCCTTCTCTTCAATTTGCCCCACTGCTCAAGAAATAATCTGAGCCATAAAACTATCTCAGAAAGCACTAGATCTGATGTCCAAGGCCCTGCAATGAAAACCCAAGTGATTGAATCCTCAACGGCCCTGCCAATCTCCTACAACGAATCTCTCTCCAAGGATGGTGCACCCCCCTTGCTGGAAACCCCCAATGGTGCACCCTCCTCCTCTTCCTATGCCTGTGGCTGTGTAGAACCTCCTGCACTGATGTAGATCTGATTAGAATGGTGTGGGAGAGTATTGCATCTCTGAGACCAATCTTGGGACAAGCTATGTGGAATCTTTCACCACCGAATCGTCCTCTAGGGTTTGTTAAGTCAAAACCCTCAAAACCCCCAAGAGATGGGCTCACTAGCTAAAGCCAGATATCAAACTGATAA
>ML830591.1:39970-73766 GCA_009831015.1 Picea engelmannii | reverse complement strand
TTCTAGCCATCCCATCCTGTAGTGTTTCTCCTCCCGATTCCAATGAGCTATTACACTGAGAGGTTCCTCCAAGTAATGTGCCCAAAATGACCTCTTTAGTGAATTTCATTGACTTATAGCTCAAAATAGTCAAAATCATGGAAATCGTCGGAATGCAACGAAACCAAAGCCAAGCTGTGAAGAATGGCTCATAATGGTGGGATATGATGATCAATCCAAGCTGGACCCCACAATGCCTCTCAAATACCCCTATACTCGCTATAACATCCATCTGGCTACTCTGGTCATCATAAATCTCTGCACTGTGATGATTTCCCAAAGTGGGGACATTACACTGCCCATCACTGGTAAAGTGTGTTATGGTCATCACTAACAGTGAGAGGCACTTAACCTCCTCTGCATCAAAAGAGGTGATCCGTAGTTGTCCACTAGACACCTAAAAATTAGCAGGGGATAGTACATCAACCCCAATATATCACTGAGAGTACATGAGATGACTCTCAACTGCAACACCTACTAGGACATCTGAGAACTAGGGAAAATACTCCCCTCTCTTCGATAGCCCAATGATAAAGTAAATATCTTCCTCAGTGGGATGGTACCACTGATCCAGACCCATACAAAAATCCTGTCGATGGACATCCCATCGATGGATTAGATGCACCAACAACCCGGAGTGCCCCTTAAGGGATGTAGCTTCCTCATAGCACTTAAGGAGGCCTACATTCCTTAAGAGAACATGAGTCACTATAGTAATAGGGAGAAGGTACAAATCCCTCTCCCTCTCCCTCACCTCCCATTCATGTACAACATTGTACATGTCCACCCTCTGCTCCTATTGTTGTTGTTTCTCTCTCCGCTCACGTCTCTACATGGTGAACATATGAAATACATCAGCTTCACTCATACATTAAACATAAAAAAATGTACTAAATGAGAAATTTATTTATAAATACGAAAAAACAACTTCCTTCAAAAAATAAGTAAATGTCATAACCGGTGCACCTAAAAAACAATCAAGCACCGCGCACGATGCGTACATAACTTGTGATCATCGTCCACGATGCACCAATGAAAACTAACGCACTGTATAATTTTTTTTATATTATGTTATGTGGTGTGTTGTATAACCATAACACTTCAGTACGATCAAGTAAACCCATGCCCCGGTGCGTTATGGTTATCCTACGCACTGCTTAAAATAAAAACAAATTAAAATCCTAACGCACTGTAAAATATTTTTTTTTAAATTAGTTAAGGCAATGCGTATACGTTCCTTATATGCCCCGTTGCATTTAAGTAGCAAATATGCACTTCCCACAAATTTTTTAACATTGACGCACTGCCCCACCTATGAGTTACTGATCTGGATTATTTTCAGCACGAAATGCGAGCGGGGATATAATAAAGAAATGCATAGAGATATCATAGATATTCAATAAGATAACATAAATGTATTAGAGATGCAACCATAAACACAGATATACAGTAATACACGATTTCTATTAATGAAAGAAATGTATGGAGACTGTAAAAATACAGAGTGAAAGACTCGCTAGAATGGTGGCAGCTTATCTATGAGAAAAGATGTGACGGCTACTCGCATTCGCAAGAAGATGGTTACAATGAGGCTTTGAAGGCATTTTTACAATAAACAGGAATGCCAAAAACCCTATACATCCAAAAACCTAACCCTAGGGGATGAAGCGCCAAAAGTCATGTGGGCCCCATTTGGGTAAGTGAGTACATCAACTTTCCGGGGTCGTAACTTTTGCATACGATCTCCGTTTTAGGCGTGTGATAGCTCGTTGGAAAGGTATTGTTGAGGAGATTCATTTTGGGGGCTCAATTATGCCTTAAACTATCACTGAGAACCTTGATATTGAAAAACCTTCATTTGGGCCCTCAAAATGGCCCCGGAAGTTAAAAACTGCTAAAAATAGTAAATTGCCAAAATTGCCAGAAAACTGTTTTGAACCAGTCGAAAAAGGTGGGTGGCCACCGATATCCACCTGGATCAATCCTCCCTCCTTAGGAAGCAATGGTATCCATTGCGTTGAGTTCCCGGGGGAGAGGGAAAAGCGTTTGCTGAATCTGCATCTTAGTGAGCTGCTTGCCTTGCTAGAGACGTCACGCTACTCAGTTTGTGGAAGTTTGTCACGAACCTATTGAGGCTGAGGCCATTCAAAAAGTCAAGCTACATGAGAGGATGATGTGCAGAAGGAATATTTGTGCTTTGCTGAAACCTTGTCGACTTGCTTCTGTTTGATAGAAGGTGTTTGGGGCGAGGCTGTAGTGGTTGCAGTGTCCTTCTGTTCTCCTTTTGAATAGATTGTGAAGAAGCTAAATTTTGCAGTATGAGATACTGCCTTGCGACACTTTTTAGGTGGAATAGTAGTTGGAACTACCTCTGGTATTCTGTAGAGATGACCCCCCAAAGAAACAATGACACTGCGGGGTCGAGACTCATAAACAACATGGTGCTTCCACATATATGGTTGGCCCAAGAGAACATCACAGAAATCTAGTGGGGAAACATCACATAATTCCTCATCCTTGAAGGGTTGGATGTTGTATGACAATCGACATTGTTGGCTGACACGAATATCTCATCCTTGGCGAAGCCACCCGATGTTGTATGGTTGCGGGTGTGGTGTTGTCGACAATCCCAACTGTTTGACAACCTTTGTTGAGATGAGGTTCTTCTGGCTTCCACTATCAACAATAAAATGTAGTGGGGTCCCCTTCATCCACATCTATGAATGAAAAATATGCTCCCCCTCTTCAGGATCCATTGGTTCCTCTGGTTGAATTGTTGTGGTTGCAACAATAGAAGTGGGGTCCGCGTCAATGATCTATCCTTTACCATTATTTTCAGAATCAGATTCAGAATCGGGGTTCGACTTTTTGTCTTTGATCTTGGCCACCAATGAATGTTTTGAGCGACATTCATCAGTGTTGTGCTAGGGGCTTTTGTGGAACTCACACCATTTTCTGGTGTTCTTCTTTGTCTTCCTGTGACCCTTCTTTTCCCGTGTCTTGGACTAGTTTTTGGGAGACTAATTATTAGAGCCGTCTTTTTCATACTTTGGTTGTTGCAGATTTGCAGACCCAAACTCTCATTTGTTCCGATGCTTAAATTTCTACTCGATTTTAACAACATATTGATAAGTATCACCGAGTGATGAGATGTCCAGAAAATCCATTTCAGTCTGGATGTATCTGTGTAGAGCCCCACGGTATTTCAGAACCAAATGTTGCTCGGAGTCTTTGATACCCAGCTTGGTGCGCAAGGTATGGAAGGTATTGGTGAAATACATAACTGCTTGGCCCCTCTCTTGCCACAGTGTGGTCCATCTCATGTACTGGTCCTCATAGTTGCCAACAGGGTAATACTATTCCTTTACCACATCCACAAAAAAATCCCAATTGGGATCAACCTCGTATATTCCAGACTCCTCTGTGGAAATTTTCTCCCAGTAAGTTTCCCACCAATGTTTGACATGAGGGAGAGATTTAAGGAGTGCGAAGGTGATCTTTTCTTTGTCGGAAAAACTGTGAATAGAGAAATAACCTTCTAGCAGATTTAACCATTTTTCTAGGGCTTCTGCATCTATCCATCCTTCAAATACAATAATATCAAAATTAACTTGTACCTTGAAAGGTGAGGTGCCTCCAAAGTGGTCTCTTGATGAATATGCACCTATTTTTATCGGCAGGCGTTGAAGGATGTGGGAAAAATTCTCCATCATTTCATCCCTCTGTTGCGTGAGAGCTTTCTCAAGCAACAGATTGATAGGATCGTCTGCTCCGTCATTTTTCTTTTCTTCCACCATTGAGGGTTTCTTGGGTGTGCAAGAGTGATTGTCTTCAAGAGAGACAAGCTCGAGACCCAACTTGCTATACTTGGACCTCGTCGGGGACATGCACTGAAAAAACGATCAAGAGAAACCTGCTCTCATACCACTGATCCAGATTATTTTCGGCACGAAATGCGAGCGAAGATATAATAAACAAAAGCACAGAGATATTGCAGATATTCAATAAGATAACATAAATGTATCATAGATGCAACCATAAACACAGATATACAGTAATACATGATTTCTATTAATGAAAGAAATGTACGGAGACTGTAAAAATACAGAGTGAAAGACTCGCTAGAATGGTGGCAACTTATCTCTGAGAAGAGATGTGATGGCTACTCGCATTCGTAAGAAGATGGTTACAATGAGGCTTTGAAGGCCTTTTTACAATAAACAATAATTCCAAAAACCCTAGACATCCAAAAACCTAACCCTAGGAGATGAAGCGCCAAAAGTCATGTGGGCCCCGTTTGGGTAAGTGAGTACATCAACTTTTCGGGGTCGTAACTTTTGCATACGATCTCCGTTTTAGGCGTGTGATAGCTCGTTGGAAAGGTATTGTCGATAAGATTCATTTTGGGGGATAAATTATGGTTTCAACGATAATTGAGAACCTTGATATCAAAAAACCTTCATTTGGGCCATTAAAATGGCCCCGGAAGTTAAAAACTGCTAAAAATAGTAAATTGCCAAAATTGCTAGAAAACTATTTTGAGACAGTCAGAAAAGGTGGGTGGCCACTGATATCGACCTATATCAATCCTCCCTCCTTAGGAATCAATGGTATACATTGCGTTGAGTTCCCGGGGGAGAGGGAAAAGCATTTGCTGAATCTGCATCTTGGTGAGCTGTTTGCCTTGCTGGAGGCGTCACACTGCTCAGTTTGTGGAAGTTTTTCACGGACCTGTTGAGGCTGAGGTCATTCAACAAGTCGAGATACATGAGAGGACGATGTGCAAAAGGAATATTTGTGCTTTTCTGAAACCTTTTCGACTTTCTTCTGTTTGATAGAAGGTGTTTGGGGTGAGGCTGCAGTGGTTGCAGTGTCCTTCTGTTCTCCTTTTGAGCAGATTGTGAGGAAGCTAAATTTTGCAGTATGAGATACTACCTTGCGACACTTTTTAGGGGGAACAATAGTTGGATCTACCTATGGTATTTTGTAGAGATGACCCCCCAGAGAAACAATGACACTGCGGGGTCGAGACTCATAAACAACATGGGGCTTCCACATATATGGTTGGCCCAAGAGAACATCATAGACATCCAATGGGGAAACATCACATAATTCCTCATCCTTGAAGGGTTGGATGCCGTATGACAATCGACATTGTTGGCTGACACAGAGATATCGTCCTTGGCGAAGCCACCCGATGTTGTATGGCTGTGGGTGTAGTGTTGTCGACAATCCCAACTGTTTGATAACCTCTGCTGAGATGAGGTTCTTCTGGCTTCCGATATCAACAATAAAATGTAGCGGGGTCCCCTTCACCCACATATGTGAATGAAAAAGGCGCTCCCCCTCTTCAAGATCCGTTGGTTCCTCTGGTTGAATTGTTGCAGTCGCGAAAATAGCAGTGGGGTCCGCGTCAATGATCTGTCCTTTACCATTATTTTCATAAACAGATTTAGAATCAGGGTTCAACTCTTTGTCTTTGATCCCGGCCACCAATGATTCTTTTGAGAGAAATTCATCGGTTTTGTGCCAGGGGATTTTGTGGAACTCGCACCATTTTCCGGTGTCCTTCTTTGTCTTCTTTTGACCCTTCTTTTCCTGTACCTTGAACTGGTTTTCGGGAGACTGTTTGTTAGGGTTGTCTTTGTCATACTTCGATTGTTGCATATTTGCAGACCCGAACTCTCGTTTGTTCTGGTGCTTAAATTTTTGCTAGATTTTAACAACATATCGATAAGTAGCACCGAGTGATGAGATGTCCAGAAAATCCATTTCAGTCTGGATGTATCTGTGTAGAGCCACACGGTATTTTAGAACCAAATGTTTCTCAGAGTCTTTGATGCCCAGCTTAGTGCGCAAGGTATGGAAGGTATCAGTGAACTCCAGAAATTCTTGGCCCCTCTCTTGCCGCAGTGTGGTCCATCTCATGTATTGGTCCTCATAGTTGCTAACAAGGTAATACTGTTCCTTTACCGCATCCACAAAAAAATCCAAAGTGGGATCGACCCCATATATTCCAGACTCCTCTGTGAAAATTTTCTCCCAGTAAGTTTCCCACCAATTTTTGACATGAGGGAGAGCTTTAAGGAGTGCGAAGGTGATCTTTTCTTTGTCGGAAAAATTGTGAACAAAGAAATAAACTTCTACCAGAGTTAACCATTTTTCTAGGGCTTCTGCATCTATCCGTCCTTCAAATACAGGAATATCAAAATTAACTTGTACCTTGAAAGGCAAGGTGCCTCCAAAGTGGTCACTTGATGAATATGTGCCTATTTTTATCTGCAGATGTTGAAGGATGTGGGAAAAATTCTCCATCATTTCGTCCCTCTGTCGTGTGAGAGCTTGCTCAAGCAACAAATTGATAGGATCGTCTGCTCCGTCATTTTTCTTTTCTTCCACCATTGAGGGTTTCTTGGGTGTGCGAGAGCGATTATCTTCAAGAGAGACAAGCTTGAGACCCAACTTTCTATACTCGGACCTTGTCGGGGACATGCACTGAAAAAATGATCGAGAGCAACCTGCTCTGATACCACTGATCCAGATTATTTTCGACACGAAATGCGAGCGGAGATATAATAAAGAAATGCACAGAGATATCACAGATATTTAATAATATAACATAAATGTATCAAAGATACAACCATAAAAACATATATACAGTAATACACGATTTCTATTGAAAGAAATGTACGGAGACTATAAAAAGACAGAGTGAAAGACTCGCTAGAATGGTGGCAGCTTATCTCTGAGAAGAGATGTGACAACTACTCGCATTCGAAAGAAGGTGGTTACAATGAGGCTCTGAAGGCATTTTTACAATAAACAGGAATGCCAAAAACCCTAGACATCCAAAAACATAACCCTAGTAGATGAAGCGCCAAAAGTCATGTGGGCCCCATTTGGGTAAGTGAGTACATCAACCTCTCGGGGTCGTAACTTTTGCATACGATCTCCGTTTTAGGCGTTTGATAGCTCGTTGGAAAGGTATTGTTGAGGAGATTCATTTTGGGGGCTCAATTATGCCTTTGAATATCATTGATAACCTCAATCTAAAAAAACCTTCATTTGGGCCCTCAAAATGGCCCCGGAAGTTAAAAACTGCTAAAAACAGTAAATTGCCAAAATTGCCAGAAAACTGTTTTGAGCTAGTCAGAAAATGTGGGTGGCCATCAATATCCACCTAGATCAGTGGTGTGTTGTATAAACATAACACTTCAGTACGATTAGGTAAACCCACGCCCCGATGCATTATGGTTATCCTACGCACTGCTTAAAATAAAAACAAATTAAAATCCTAACGCACCGTAAAATAATTTTTTAAAAATTAGTTAAGGCAGTGTGTATACGTTCCTTATATTCCCCGATGAATTTAAGTAGAAAATATGCACTTCCCACCAGTTTTTTAACATTGACACACTGCCCCACCGATGAGTTACAACCACCCTACGCACCGCTTAAAATAAAAACAAATTAAAATCCTAACGCACTGCAAAACATTTTTTTTTAAAGTAGTTAAGGCGGTGCATACATGTTCCTTAAATACATTGGTGCATTTCGATAACGAAAATGCATCGCCCCCCCAATTTTTTAAAATTGACGAGTACAAAACTTTGCAATTTTTTTATCTAATTATTTTGGGAGGTGCATTCATGTCGTTCGACTCACACCGCTAACGGTGCACATAGAGAATTTACAGGGTGAACCACGACAAAATGCCAATTTTTTAAAATGACACGTTTGTAAACATGAATGCACCAATGTGCATGCTTACTAATGAACTACACGAAATAATATAGGTGATTTGCGTAGTGTGTCATGTACCGTAACAGACCGGTGCATTAGAGGTACTGAGATGCACCACCAAATAGCTAAATAATTTTACACAGTGCGTCGATAAAGGGACACATCGGTGCGTTCCTATTTACCTATGGACCACCGAGGAATTTAACATTATGTTGCAGTGCGCCCTGTAAATTTACAGGGGGCACTGACCGGAGTGAGAGTCGAATGTCTCGAACGCACCGCCCATATTTTTTTTATTTTTTTAAATAGTGAAAAATTAACTCAATTTTAAATTTTAATTCTCTGAAAACTTAAGTTATGAAGAAACAAAGATATTACCTAGACATTTTTCCGTCAAGGAGGCATGGTTGGCACGTAGCAAAAAAAACCAAATTTTCCCACCGTTTGGAAAAATTCGAAAGCCACGCACACAACAACAAATGAAATGAAGGAAAGAAAGGGTAGCATCGACGATAGGGCGCTTCAGAGAGGAAAAAGTGGCACCAATGCTTTTGAGCTCTACAACACTGAAAATGGTAAAAATAAATTTTACGACCGATATTTTTTTTTTATTAAACCCTATTTCGGTGTGTTCGATGACTGAATGCACTGGTGCTACAATATTTATGTAACACACCGAATAATATTTTTTTACAAATAACCCAAACACGATGCACATCGTGCATCCGATTACTATCGAGTGCACTAGTATATATATTGTTTGACACACCGGTGTGTCTTGTGTTACATAGGGAACCGATTTTTTTTTTTAAATAACCCTAACATGGTGCTGCCTTTTGAGCAACGGTGCCCCCCGCTGCATCGGTATATTATGGAGCACACCAACATATATTTTTTGAAATAATCCTACAATAGTGCATACATATTTTTATTCAACCATGTCACAGTGCACTCTAGTATTAGTGACATCGGTGCGTCTGGTTTTAACAAGTGCACCAAATGATATTTTTTTTTAAATAACCCTATCACGGTGCGTCCCAAAACAGCACGTGTATTGACCAATGCGTCAGTATACCACAGAGCATAGTGGAGTATGTTTTCCAAAATAATCCTACGATTATGCGTATTTGTTTTATTTAATCATGTCATGGTGCGGTTATTGATGCAACATCCCGGTGCGTTGGTGTGTTATAGACACACCGGTGCGATGCATTTTAAATATATGCACCGTTCTGCTTTAAAAGTTATTAAATTTTTTATTTCCAGTAATATATATTAGAATTTTGCTAGACTGAGCATGTTGTAGACTCAAGGATTTGGTGAACTCCCAACTATATTATAAACAAGAAATGATTATAGTTTAGGATTTTGAGAGATGATTATGATCATTGATGGCGCGATCACACAGGTTATGATAATTTCCTGTGATATCACACAATTTGTGATCATTGACGATGAGATCATGCAAGTTATGATCATTGACGACGAGATCACATAGGTTATGATCATTGACGATCATGCAAGATCGTTGTGATAATTGACAGTGAGATCACACAAGGTTATAATCATTGAAGATCATGATGGCGATATGGGAAGGGCGATCCAGACAGTAGTAGGTACCCATGGAGCAAGATTCCCATCATGGACATAATGGTCATAAGAACTCAAATTGTCATCGTAATCACACACAATTGTGAATTAACAACTAATATAAATTAGAATTTTGCTAGACAACCCATTAGTTGGGAGTTCACCAAATACTTGAGTCTACAACATGCTTCAGATGATTATAGATTAGAATTTTGAGAGACTACCCATACTTTAGAATCAAGTCTTTACAACTGAAATGCCTATACTTTAGACTCAAGTATTTATAGCTGAAATGCAGACAGAAAAGTTCACAGAAACGCCCAGGAAACAAATCCCTCTCCCTCACCTCCCAATCATGTACAACATTGTACATGTCAACCCTCTGCTCCTATTGTTGTTGCTTCTCTCTTAACTGACGTCTCTGCATGATTAGGAATATGGATGGTATTTTTTTTTTAATTTAACCCTTTTACAGTGCGCTAAATAACTAGCCACACTAGTGCATTGTTATTTACGTAGCGTACCAGAGTATTTTTTCCGAAAATCTTACCATGGTGTGCCATTGTTTGTGAGTAACCGTCCACATCGGTGCAATTGTTTAAGTAGTGCACTATTGTATATAAATTTTTTAAAAATAACACTGCCATGATGCACAAGTTTTTAGGGCAACTGTGTGCCCCAGTGCGTCATTATTTTTGTAGCGCACCATAGTATTTTTTTGTTTGTTTGAAATAACCCTACTATGGTGCGTTAGTTGTGCGGGAACCAGTGTGTCAGTTGTATAAAACACATCGGTGTGTCATTTGTATAAAACGCATTGGTGTGTCAGTTGTATAAAATGCACCAATGTGTTATATATTTATAAACGCACCGTACAAAAACATTCGCTAAAACCTCCGCCTGCTAGTATCCTTCGCTATAAATGGATTTTTGGGCTATTTTAATAGGGGCATCCACAAAACCCTCCACTAGAGGGTATTTTCCTTGTAGTGGAAGCCCTCAACAAGAGGAATGAAGAGACCTCATGAATATGATAAATCTGATTTAATAAGAATTTGGCACTCCATATGAATCTTAGAAATCCAAATTATGAGTTATGGTTAGTCCACGTGGAATCTTCTCCAAAGGGGTGGTTTGAAGTTAAAAAGAAAAAAAGGGAAAAAGGATGATCAAAGCTTGTTTTTCTTATTATCCATGACACACTTTCTTCGATTTTCTTGTTTAGGGGTGAATGCATATCTCTTTTGGCCCTATAATTTTGTTGATATTTAGTCTTTATATAAAACTAGTTGAAGATGATAATTTTCTATAGGACAAAAATTAAATCACCATGACAAATTGTTGGCTCATTCACGCTTGTGCACATCCTTCATAACGTTGGGGGGTTGAATACCTAGGGTTCGTTCATATTTTACCAACAAAAACTCCAAGGCATCGACATATCAATCCTTAGCCAAAGACTGAAGAAGGTCTCACCCGAGCCACCATTGATCCAGGTGGATATCGGTGGCCACCCACCTTTTCTGACTAGCTCAAAATAGTTTTCTGGCAATTTTGGCAATTTACTATTTTTAACAGTTTTAAACTTCTGGGGCCATTTTGAGGGCCCAAATGAAGGTTTTTTGAGATGGAGGTTCTCAATGATAGACAAAGGCATGATTGCGCACCCAAAATGAATCTCCTTGACAATACCTTTCCAACGAGCTATCACACGCCAAAAACAAAGATCGTATGCAAAAGTTACGACCCCGGGAAATTGATGTACTCACTTACCCAAATGGGGCCCACATGAATTTTGGCGCTTCATCTCCTAGGGTTAGGTTTTCGGATTTCTAGGGTTTTTGGAATTCTTGTTTATTGTAAAAAGGTCTTCAGAGCCTCATTGTAACCATCTTCTTGTGAATGCGAGTAACCGTCACATCTCTTCTTAGAGATAAGCTGCCACCATTCTAGCGAGTCTTTCACTCTGTATTTTTACAGTCTTTGTACATTTCTTTCATGAATAGAAATCATGTATTACTATATATCTATGTTTATGGTTGCATCTATGATACATTTATGTTATATTATTGAATATCTATGATATCTCCGTGCATTTCTTTATTATATCTCCACTCGCATTTCGTGCTGAAAATAATCCGGATCAACCATGAGGATCACAAATACCATATGGTCTTGTGTCGTTGATAAATGGCTAAGTACACAGAAATCCATCCGGGGTTGCATTCATATAATCCATTGAAAACTACTTAACAACTAACAATATACAATGATAACACACACATTCAATTGACACATTATCACCACATCATAAGACCAAAATCATTGCAGCTTTATTATCTTCATTCCACTGTCCACAGACATACATTAAGCAAGTCATTAATTGACAACAACTGAGCCTTGTTCTCTTATACATTTTCCCATTGTTTTTTTTTGTAAATAAGAAGTAAAATATATTAGGGTCCTGCTATACTGCAATGAAGTTTCAAAAAACATACATGTTCAAAGTGGGAATACTGGACTGCCCCAACAGAGGGGAAACCAGTCCAGCCTTCCAACCTTCCTCTTCAGTTCAGAATGCATATAGTCAAAAGTGAAAATGTAAAGACTAAGTATAAACTGATCTTTATCTAAGACCTTTAGACTGGTGTATCAACCCAAAACAAACAGATAGACTAAACACTTGGTGAGTAGGTCGGCCACATAGGAGCGAGGTCCCCGGGCCACGACTCCTCGTCAATGAAAGTTGGTTCATAATCTGGCTCACTTGCCGCGTCGTGCTCGACCCCCTTACCTCGACTGTCGTGCTCTTTTTTCGCTGAATCCCTGTGGGCTGAGCGTTGGGCAGTGTGCGGTATTCCATTTGTAGCACCAGCAGATGCCTCCCGTGGCATCTCTTCAACCTGTTCTGCAGTTAGAGCCCCTTGCATGGATGAAAGTAGTTGGAGACATCTCTCCACATTTGCATCTGAGGCCTGGAGTCAGTAATTGAGATCTGTCGTCTCCCGCGTAAGCTCAAAGACTAGATCATTCATTATACGTAGACGGTCACGTAGATATATCCTATCGAAAGAGCCAGGTGACTGCCGTTCAATTCGCGTAGGCGCTCCCCGAGGAGGCTTGCTGCTTGAGCTGGGGAGAGGTGGAGGGGGTTGAAAGTTCACCAAGGGACCAAAAAGGTGGCACAGGAGGGAGTTGGGCAAGCGGGAGGGAGTAGCTCTAGAAGCGACCAATGGTTCGACCACTGGATCAGCTCGAGTATCTATCTGAGGACGAGGGGTGGGTTTGCTAGACGACGAGCTTGGAGGCGTGACCAGAGGTCTACGGGGCTTCCAGGGAGAGCCCCGTTTCAGCCGTCCTCTGAGGCACCTCATTGCACTTACAGTATGTAGGAAAAGGGAATGGAAAAACGTCCAATGCAGGAGAGAGACGGGGAAAGTTTCTTGCCTGTGCCGCAACCAGAGGAGCTGTGCGGGCACCCAGCGAAGAAGAATGACAAACAACAATGGTGAAACCATTGTAAAATCCATTGTAAAAATGCTTGCGAGGGAGAGCCTGCGAGTGTGCGGTGTTAATTCCCCCTCTAATCACAATAAAACGCCATTAAATTCCAGGGAGGGCGGTGGGCTGCTGCATGCACCCATCACGTCCCTGCCTGCTGTGTTGGCTTGTGCCAACCTCCCCTCTGTGCCACGATGAGCCCTCTATCACCCCATCCCGGGGAAGATCAACCAATCTAGCCTTGCAAATGCATCGCTGTAGGATGGGGTGATCTTGATTCTGGGTAGAGCTGTGTTGAAGGTCGGGTCCTGTCCAGGTGGTGCCCAAGTTAGCCAAATCATCTGCAACTTGATTCGCTTTCCTCTTTATATGTGAGGGGATGATGACCAGGTTGGGATGTAGAAGATCTGCAATGCTCCATAGTCCATGAGATAGTCGCCAGCGGGGTGAAATGATTTCTGGGTTTGCTCCATTTATGATTTTTCCCAGCAAGACTATAATGACTTGAGAATCCCCCTCGATGATGAGTTTTGGGAAGTTATTTCTAGTAGCCAGTTGCAGTCCTTTGAAAAGACCCCAGAGTTCTGCTACGTTGTTCGTGGTATGCCCCAGAGATCCCGCTCCTATGACGAGAATTTTCCCAGCTTGATTACGGAAGACGACTCCATACCCTGCAGCTCTTGGATTACCTTTGGAGGCTCCGTCGAAATTGAGTTTGATGAAGTCTTCTGGAGGGGGAGTCCAACGGGAGGGCTGACCCGAAGGTGAGGGGAGAGAGGGGTTGGAGGGAGTCTGAGGAGGGGGGAGTGGCATCCAGTGTTGAAGGATGGGGAGTTTGGAAGGAGGGCAAGCAATATCTGCATCAGACCATTTCCTGAGGAGGAGAGTTTCCACGATATTGCAGTGGCACTGACTCCAGCAATGATGCCACGGAAGAGAGGTATTTTTGAAAATTATTCGATTTCTTTCTTTCCAAGTTTTCTAGAGGATGAAGCCAGGAAGCAGTTGCCATATGCGATTGAGTAAGGGGGAGCGGAACACCTACTCTCTCCAATGCATAATAGTCTCTACAATGCTGTCTCTGAGGCGATCCGAGGTGTGCATGATGATCGCTGCTTGATCCCATAATTGAGCGGTGTACGGGCAAGTATTAAGGAGGTGGTTCATGTTTTCCTCTGCCTCTCCATAAAGAATGCAAATGGAGGTTCCGATAAAACCTCTCTTCATAAGATTATCCCAGGTAAGGATACTTGAATGAGAGACCAACCAGAGGAAGAGAGTGATCTTCGGCTAGTGATTGAGATTCCAGAGTTTTCCCCAAGCTTTCGAGGGTATGGGGGGGTTTGACTGCGTTTTGAGCTGGTAGGCTTCTTGCGTGCTGAAGGAGCCCTTGGGCCAGTATCCCCACCGAAGGATATCTTCGCCTGCTCGTATGGGAATTTTCCTTTTGGTCAGCTATTGTAGTGGGGCTAGATCGACCTACATGCCGAGGTTAAGGGTTTCCCGATCCAGATGCCAACAGCGCCAAGTGTCCTCCATGAGATTGTTCTGCCAGTAGTCCATTATTTTTGTCATGCCCAGCCGGGTGGTGTGGGTACAAATGTCATGGGCCCAGTCCTCATTAGTCAAGGCTGGCCATTTTTGCCAGGAATCCTGCCAAAATAAGGCTGTTTCCCCATTTCCTACGTCCCAGAAGGCATGCTGAGTGACTAGCTGTCTATTTTGTCTTGCCGTTGTCCAGATTAATGAGCCCGGATTATCCTCATTCCATCTGATGAGGTTCTTTTCTGCCATTTTGGGGGCATATTTATTCCTCCAAAGTCTGGCCCAGAGATCTGTTGGATTTTTTAGCCAGTGCCACCAGATTTTGGCGCTGAGTACCTTGTTCATTATGGATGGATCCCTCAGACCCAATCCGCCGTGAGCCTTGGATTTACATAATTTTTCCCAACTGACTAGAGCAATCTTCTTTTCTTTATTGAGGCCCTGCCATATGAAGTTCCTCTGTAAGCTTTTGATGGTGTTGAGGACAAACTTTAGGGCAGCTAGTGCAGATAAAAAGTAAATCGGTAGAGCTTGAAGGACGACTTTGAGCAAAATAAGACGGCTAGGCAGGTTTAAGGCTCTGAAGGTCCAAGAGGAGAGTCTTTTGGAGAAAGAAGAAAGCAAAGGTTCCCAAGAAGAGTTCCAGAGGGCATTGTCAATCAGGGGAATGCCGATATACTTGGACGGAAGGGAGCTTCTTTTAAAACCCAAGATATCAGAGATATGGCGCTGGACCTGAGGAGGCGTGTTAAAGAAGAAGATTTGGGATTTAGCTTTGTTGCATTCCAGACCAGAGGCATCGGAGAAAGTTTGGAGAATTTCCTGAATGGAGTTAGCCTCTCTTACAGTGGGGCTACCCATTAAGAGCGTATCGTCCACAAACTGGCTATGCGAGATAGGGGAAGAGATTCCGTGCAGGGGTAATCTCGTCAGTTGGTGGTTTTCCAGAGCAGCGTGGATGGAACGGATAAGTCCTTCAGCCATAATAATGAAGAGGAAGGGGGACAGGGGATCGCCCTGCCTGATCCCTCTTGAAGGGGAGAAGGGCCTCGATGGCACCCCATTTACCAGAAGAGAGAAGAAGGCTGAGGAAGTCAGTTTAAGAATCCAAGCTACCCAATCGTGATTGAAACCAAAGGCTAGGAGCATTTCTCGCATAAACTGCCAGCTTAGCTTATCAAAGGCTTTAGAGAGGTCAAGTTTGAGGAGCATATCAGGTGTTTTAGTTTTCTGCAGAGAATGAATTACCTCATGAGCCAGGATGACGCTGTCCAAGATTTGTCTGCCCTCTACATAGCCTGATTGCTCCGGGGAGATAATCGTTGGTAAAATTGGCTTGAGCCTTCAGGATATTACTTTCGTGAGGAGCTTGTAGATGACATTACAAAGAGCAATGGGTATGTATTGGCTGGGTCAATGTGCCTGTCCCTCTTTGGGGATTAAGGTGATGAAGGTGGCGTTCAGAGCCTTGAGGACATTTCCTGTGGTGCGAGAATCCTCCCGAATTTCCCAGACCTCGGTTCTAATCATCGGCCAGCAGTAATGGAAGAAGTCACTGGTGAAGCCGTCAGGCCCAGGAGCCTTGCCTTTGGGGGTGTCCTGTAGTGCTTGATCTATCTCTTCGATGGTGAAGGGTCTGATGAGAGCTGCGTTTTGTTCCTGAGTTACAATGGCCGACACATGTCTTGTAATCTTATGGATAGCTTCATGTCTGTCTGAGATGGGTTCAATGAGTAGGTCTTGAAAGTGATCATTCAAGATTGATTCCAGATCAGCATGAGATTGGAGGATTTCCCCTTCATTCGAGACAAGGTGCGTGATCCTGTTAGAGTGCCTTCTCTGGATAGCAGTTCCGTGGAAGAATTTGGTGTTGCATTCCCCTTATTTAAGCCACTAAATGCATGACTTCTGCTTCCACAGTATCTCTTCTTGCCTCTTCCTTTCTTCAAGCTATTGGTGAACTCAGAGTTCCTGGGATTTGAGCTCTTCCGTTAGCCCCTGCTCTCTGATTTGGCGCCGTATCTTGTTCGCTTGCTCCGATAACTGTTTCTGAGAGTCGAAAATGCTGCCGAAGGTTTGCTTGTTCCAGAGCTTAAGCGTGTGTTTGAGATTCTTCAGATTTTGCTGGAACCTATGCATTTTGGAGCCATAAGGGATCTCTGCTTCAATCCACCAGTCTTGGATATTTGCTTGGAAGTCCGGGTGATCAAGCCAGAACTGTTCAAATATAAAGGGCTTCTTTCCGGGTGTGGCTGGTACATCCACCCAGAGTTGTATGGGCCAATGATCTGATCCCGGTAGATTCATTATGGTGGCTTCCATTGCCGTGCCATCCATCATCAAGGATTCCGTTATGAGGAAGCGGTCCAATTTACAGGCTATTTGATGCATTCCCATTCGCCTATTGGACTAGGTGTGAGAGCCATTGCTTGTCTCCAGATTGATCAGTTGCAAGTCATCTATCATTTGATTGAAGTCGCAGGAGTCCTGATCCAGTTGTCTTGAGCCGCCTTTCTTCTCCTTCAGGCTACGGATGATGTTAAAGTCACCTTCGACTATCCATCTATTGTGCTGAGTAAGGCTTGTTAAGTGCCTTAGGATCCGTAGGAAGGCCTGTTTGTCCCTTGGTGTAGCTGGTCTGTAGACATTGGTGATGTGCCCAGGTTTATTTGAGCCAATGAGCCTGTATTCTGTGGTGATAGCCCATCGCGTGGCATGTATATTCTGCATTGTTAAAGTATTGGAGTTCCAGAGAATGGCCAACCCTCCATCCATTCCAATGGCATCAGTCGAAACTGCCCCCCCTTGCCGCCAGCAATAGGGAAGCAGCTGATCAATGTCTTCAGTGGTGCTTTTTGTTTCTTGCAATAGTACAACATCAGGTGTTTTAGCTATAATCATTTCCCATAGCATTTTTTGCTTGCTACGTCCATTAAGTCCTCTGATATTCTAGGATACAATCTTCATGACGATGGTGGGGGGGGAGAGGAGGGAAACTATCTGATATCAGATTGATCTGGCCTGAGTTTACCATGAAACTTCCTATTTCCTGTATGAGCTTGTTTGTGGATTTTCGACCCCGTTTCTTTTCGTCTTTTTGAGCTTTGCTTGGAGTTTTCGTCTGACTTCCCTGGATGCCTAGGGCTTTGTTAGCTCGGGCTGAGGAACCTGCAGATGAATTGAGGAATATTTTGTGCACTTTCCTCAGTTGATCCTTGGGTATGGTATATAATTTTTGGTTCCTATAAGCGTGCTCAAGGTGGTCCAGGTCCACTCCAGCTAGGTCCTGCTCTTCTAGCTCCATTTCCTCGTCCCCATCTTCAATCTCCTGCATTTCTGGCAGAGCTTGAGCCGTGCTTGTGGGTGGATGGTCCGTTTCCTTGTTTTTTGGTGGCCGTTCAACATTCTGTGTTGCGGGCTGGGGTGCATTGTTCAAAGGATGTGTGGTTGGGGTTGCTTGGGTAGGCAGATTTTCTGGCTGATTTTGCAGTAGGGCATACTTATTGCTTGTGGAAGGAGTGTTACTTACCTGGGCCGGTTGCTTTTGTCCTCCTTGTCGTCTTTTCCCTGTTGATTGAGTAAATCCATCCTTATCTTTGTTGCCTTCTGGGTTCCCTTCCTTCTGAGTCATATTGAGAGGGAATTCTCGGAAGAGGTGGCCGTGCTCATGACACCTTCGACATCGGAAGGGAATGTGCTCATAGTCGATGGTTTGAGACCAATATTCGTCCTGATATTCCAGCATGATTGATCCTGGGAGCGGCTTAGCTATGTTCAGATACACGCAGATTCGCGCATATGATGTGTATCGCTGCTGCTTGGTAGCCTCGGAGGACTTAACATATATGCCAATGGTGTTCCCTATGCCCGCCAGGACCTCTTCCAGCCAGAATTCCTGGGGGAGCGAGTACAATCGGATCCAGACCGATGCATGGGAAAAGTCTTCCTTCTCTGGGCTGAACCTCTCCGTCCAGAATCTCAAGAAGAGTCCAGCCGAGTTATAGAAGTAAGGGCCTCCGTCAAAGATGCGATTTCTGTCTTCCAGATTGTGGAAAATGATTGTAAAAAAACCCTTCGAGCCCAATTGCAGGTCATAGTGGCCATTTGGTCTCCACCAGTGCTGGATCCATTTGACCAAATCCCGCTCTAAGGGCCAAAGCCCTAAGAACTTCCCTACCAGGTCATTATCTCGCATGTACTGTTTCTTCTCCTCTATGCGGGGCGAGCTTATGACATATTTTGGAGCCTACGGTGCCTGAGGAATGAATTTCCCTGGTGTCCAAGGAGTTGAGGTGGTGGCCGAGATTTTCTCTGTGGCGGGGTCAATGTCCATTTCCCGATCTTTGAAGGTCCCTTCTGCACAAAACTGCACTCGGATGTCTGGGGGCGCTTCGAAAGTTGGCCTTTTCATTCCTTCGGCCTGGTTTTCATTGGCTACAACTTGTTTGTAGGAGGCGCCAGTCGGTGCCCCCTCCCCTCGGTTCTGAAGCCCCTACAGGGCCGTCATCTGTTGTGGGCAGCTCACTCGGGATGGGAGGGATCAAACCCTAGTTGCAGAGTGAATGATGAATAAAAAAAATTAGATATTTCACACTGTTATTATCTGTCACATTTTCCCATTGTTACATTACATAGCACCATGTGATTTTTTTCAGACTTTGCAGATATGAAAGACTCAAACTTGCAACCAGAGACATTAAAAAACATAGGCTCGGAACAAGCACAAGGACATTGACTAACTACAACAACAAAAATACCCACAACCATCAACCAAATGACTAACTATCTCTCTATTGTCATTGCTCCCTTTTATATACTTCTCGAATATGACACTTTCAGTTTTTCCCCACTCTCTCCTCTAACTGCTAGTCCTGCACACTTTTGTCACCTGCATGCATTCCATGTATCCTCTTTAGAATCATGGAAATCTCAACTACCTTTCCAGTTCATCTTCTTACTGCTCAATGTTCCCTTATGCTGCATGTAGTAATCATTCAGGGAGATTTAATGAATATTATTTTCTTGATTCTGACGTGCATGCATTGTCTTATTTATTTCTGGCGTGCATCACAAAACTTGGATCAATGTGCATTGACAAAACTTGAACTAGAGCGTATTAACAAAACTTGATATGGCACATGCACCTCCTCTCACCCCTTGCACAACTTCTTGAGCATGTGAAAAATGGAATGGGCATGCACAAATTCATTTGTGCACGCAAGGATATTTACCCAAAACTTTGGGTGCCAACATGCCCCCACCATTTTTATTTGGCTTGTCCTCGAGCCAAGTGCCTCATGTAGTGACTGATGCAACAAACAAAAGTGTCTTCATGAGTTCTTCAATGAACTCCTTGAATCGGTGATCATGCTCATTGAGGTTTCCTTGAATTTCTTGGGTGATTTGAACAACCACATTTGCATCATCTATTGTGACCTAAGGAACTGTCAGATTCGTTGTTTCCATTTTCTCAATCAAGGGGTCGATAGCAACCTACGTGTTTGTTAACTGGGTATAAAAAATTAAGACCTTAACGATCACAATAGTGATTATATATGATATGATTTGCTGCTTATTCAGACTACAACAATCTCTTTCATTTTGAATGCAATAGCTCCCATTGCAGTCAGGCGCTTGCCTGGAGGTAGAGAGGCCAAGCTACTCTTTTTTTGTGCGACCTCAACCTCAACTGCACAAAATTTATCATTGATAGTAGTTAATTCTGGGGGAGTTTGTAAATGGTTCCATAAGGTGAAGTTATGATTGATCACCCCTAAAAATTCCTTCAATCTATTCATGCCATCCCGAATGAGTTCTTCAACTGTTGCAACCTTCTTCTGTAACTATGTCTCGTCCGGTGTTAGCTATTGAATTCACATGTGAAGTTTAGTATTATGAGATTCTAGGATATGAATAGACTTTGTAACCCATGTTGTATGACAAACCCATGAATAATCTTCGCCCAGGGCAATGAATACTTCAACGTGACTAGCTAGAGTGGCTTCATGTTGGGCCTTGTTTTCTTTATGCACGGTAACCTTAGTAAGATGTAAGGTATAGAGGTTTTGTCAGGAAGCATCAATGGCTTGTTTCATGCTTGATTCATGATGCAACTAGGGCCTAGTGTATGCATGGATTGAGAGTTCTTGGTCAAAATGAAGGCGTAATTGGGCATGCTCTTAGGTGATATTTTGGTTTCTCTCCCCAAGCTCGTAGAGCATAGTAGTGACAAATCCTTGCAAATAAATAGTAGGGATATGTGAAATGTTGAGATCTATATTGGACGATTCGGAGGGGATCATGGAAAGCATGATAACACTCAAAATTCCTCTTTGGATTTCTCCTAAAGCTGTAATAGTATGGTGGTCTTGTGGTGGAGATCCTGGTGTGGAAGGTACAACCAATTTTTGACATATGGTGTCAAACTTCTCCACCATATCATTTTGAAACATCACATGTATAGATAACTAAGCATGAATCTCCTTCATTAATTTGGCTACTTGTTGGCTAGGTGTTGGGGATCCAGTATTTAACTGCTTCATGGAAGTCATGTGTTAGAATTTACCTAAAATCTGGCTAGGAAAAACCTTCAACTAAACCAAAGGTGTTGGAACCTCTTGGTTGATTGGAGTCACAAGTGGTAAGGGTGGATAGTCCTCTTCTGTGTTGGTGTCAAGGTTGATAGGGGTCGGGACCTGAGTTTTAGAAGATTGTTTCTGATTCTTGGCTCCCTCATCTTCTGCTTTAGACCTGTTGCCACTCCGTGTGCACTCATCTGAATGGGGTGACCCAAAATTGTGTATCTTGGATGCAACAACCCCGTATCGAAGCCAGAAAACAACCATGACCCGCTTATGTTCCCATGACATCTTGGTTCTTACTTCAAATTTGTCTTGGACCTAAGAGAATGGAGGCTGGTATCTGATCAACCACACTACAACACCATCCACGATGTCCCTTTTCGTAATGAAAAAGGGAAGCCTGGATTCTGTATTATCCGTGGTTGCACAGGGAGAAATAAAAAAATGATGAAAATCGCATTTAAATTCAAGATAATCAACATACAAGTTGATAAGTCACTCCAGGATGGGGGCCCTCTCATTGGAGGCCATGATTAATTCTATGAACCACTTTTGGAAGGATTTAGTGAGGTCTGTTTGGACTTCAAAATTTTTGGAGTGATGGAGAGTTAAGAACTAGGGGGCAATGAACAAGGGGGCGGATTTCGTGTTTGCTTCATGTTACCATGGTGGTTTCCACAACACCATACCCAACAAAAGGTTGAACCAACTGTAATGAAACTCTTTACCCCAATCCCAAGCATCAAGGTAGTATATGATAAACTCATCTAGAAAGTATTGAGCCCAAACCATCTAAGTCCCCCAAACACACCACTCCACAATGAGGACCACCCCGAGAGTGCATTCATCTTTTTGACATTTGTGAATGAGATTGCAAGACAATAATTGTGTGGTGAATCATACTATTGGATTATTAATTTCTAGGATTACAGCCCCACACTTCCCCATGTGTGTGTCAAATCAAGAATAAACCTCCTCCTGAACCACATCTTTTTCTTTGAGGGTATCCATTGGATCCTCGCTAGAAGTGGGAAGGCCTGAAATCTAGTGCATCGTGTTCTAATTGATAGGGTAGGGTTGTTCCAACCATATGTACCCCCCATGCATTATAGTGAGGAGGAAGTAGACACATGCCTGAACGACTGGGCCACGACCGAAATGAGGACATTTGAGCAATGTGAGAATGCTAAATTTCCTTAAGAGATTCACCCATTCCTGAGTCACCACTCTCTTGATACCATACTCTTTCTGGATGAACTTTGTATATTTATTGAACTGTAGCTCAGAAAAATGATTGGGGTCCTTGAAATTATAATCGACACATTTGAGTAGAGGGACCTTCTCAAACGTTGCCCCTTCAAACTATACACGGCATGGCATCACAAGATCTAGAATTGAATGTTCCTTCATGGCCTTAGAATTTGTTCATGCGTGGGGTTTTCTTGAAGATGCCATGCCAGATTTGGTGATTGTTTTATGAAATCCCACAATCAATCGAGACTTCAACTATAGAAGTGGATTTATCCATTGGATAACTACCAGGGTTGTGCACTTTTTCTCTCCACCAACTTGCTAAGATCGAAATGGAAGAACATTCTTAGAAATTGGTGAAGAAGTAATGACCTATAACACTCCACTCATCCTCAGTATAATGAAACTATAATGGTGCCTGACGTTCATTGAATGTGTAGTTATTGTCCAGTCCCTTTCGTGAGCTGGTTGGTACCACCTTCCATCCTAGTTGTTGAAGATGTAGTGCTGGACATCGATCATTCGTTGTAGCCTTAATGCCGAGATTTCCACCATCCATCAAAATTAAATCCTCCCTTATTCTAAATCAAGCAAATCATCCTCCTGTCAGTGACATTAATGACCCCATTTTCCCAAAATTGGATGAACTTGACGTGTTGTAACTACATGTCATATAGACCGTTAATATCACAAATATTTTTCCGCTGATGAATATTGCAGGATAATGATGGCATAGATGACTCTTTGCATGCATGAATATTATTCTCAAGGGGCACTATGCATGCTTCCTGTGCACCCCTACACCATTTTACCCTTGGTTAACTAGTTGCAATCACCCCTGGTAGGTTGCGATGCTTCTTCACACATGTACATCCAGTCAGTTTTCTCCCTTGAGGAACTGGACTTGGCCCTTCTAGATCTGGTGGCATCCACTGACTACCCACTACTTCCTTACTCCTATGTAGCTCATATTTTTTCTCAATGGGGTTGAGTGGGATTGAATGGTTGGATGTTATTTCTATTGCAACATAGGGAGTAGCCATCTCTATCCTCTGTGCACGTGGATCTCTTACTTGCCCAGTAGAGAACCAGGGAACCGAGCAGACAAAGTTCTTTATCGGTGGCATGCACTAGGCCTTTAGGTATCGATTGTGTGCCCCACGTCGCTACTTGGATGCCCAACTCCTTTCACAAGAACACATATACTGATGGATATCCACTCCTAGCCTAAACCTTTCTCTTAGTAGGCTCTCCACAACTTCCCATTCTCGAAAACATTCTTGATGCGCAACCCACCATTGTGCAGGTATTCATATTAACATTGTATTGAGGGAACATACCTGGTTGTATTCATAAATGTGTTGCATCCATGCAATAAACACATCCACTAGATTCGACCCATCGAACCGATATGATCCAAATTATTATTTGCGCACTTTGGTGGTAATACTCACACATTTATTTGTCAAAAATTCATAAATCTTGTTCTACCACCTTTCCATGGTGTCATCTGAATCAGTGTCATATGAATTCATGCTCCTCCATATCAGTTCCCCATCTACCATGGGATTGACATAATATTCCATGCACGCCATGATCTTGTATATATTCTCAATAATTGAGCTCTGCACATCCTCATCTATCGACTCATTGTACCTGCCCCCTTCATTAGGATCCAAAGCTGCAATTACACATAGGGTATAAATCTAAAATGACATATGGTGATTCTTCAGATTCAACACCGCATTATTATCAAAGTCCCAATCAATGCCAAGTAGTGTAGGGAAGGTATCACAATAATCCATAATCTATATCACTTCAAAATCATCCTTCGTCTTCACACCTTATATGTTTACTTTGAATTGCTCCAATCAACCTATAAGATATATCCTGTATTTGTTCACTAACTGCAACTAAATGGGAGACCAAACCAAGCTCAATTTACCCATCAATTCCCATGACTTCTTTGACAAGATGTTCACATTGAAACCCAAATCCAACATGACCCCGTCAATTTGATAAATACTGAGTTCAACTGCCATCTTGAACTCTCTTCCTCTTCTCTTCTGCTTATTGACCTGACATAGATCCCTTTCTGGTAGGGGGGATGATATAGCTCTCTCTATCCCTTCTTCCCCCATGTAGTTGGTTAACATTTGCATCAACTTTCATGCAACATCAAGATCACTTAAAAATCTCAAACAACAACATAAGAATTTACTTACTTGATCCTTAGTTTATGTTTCATGACCCAAGTTTCAAAGTGCTTATTCTCGCACAATGCACTTCAACTTCTCATGCACATGTTCCTTGATTTCCATTTTTTCAACATGTCGCAACTCCTCCTATCTAAATGCTTCTTCTAGCGACCTCTACGTCGCACACTATATTTATTCATGCACATGAGCTTCCTCCAACGACCTTTACGTGGCACACTGCAATTCTCCATGGACGTGAGCCTATTCCAAAGACCTCGGTGTCACTCGTTGTACTTCCTCGTGGATACGAGCCTCCTCAAGAAAAATCTATGTCACATGTTGCGGCTCTTCTCGTGCTCTTTATTCCTCTATGACCCTTTTTGTGTCGCATAGAAACTACTTCTATTGGGAAACATCAAACTTAAGAGGGGGTTGCATTGCCTTTCTTATCTTCCCCTCCGATATTTGACCCGAGATTTTACCATGCTCAAAGTCCATTCCTGTTTTTTCTCCGCCTCAGCTTATCACCCGTACATCAATTTCATCATCCTTTTTCAGATTCATGTTCGACTCTGCAGTCACCATATTGAAATGTGCCTTCTTCTCTTCCCACTCCTTCATTAAGTCAATACAATCCTCTGTAACATGCACAAGGTTGTAGCAGTACCCACAAAGAGCGTGCAGTTTGGTACAAAATATTGACACATGACCAATCTCTCCATAGTTAAAACAAGTGGGGGGTCTACCTCCCCCTTCTCCATATCCTCGTCCACAACCTCATCCATATCCGCCTCTAGGACCTCCCTGATATCCACCTCTATCAACACCGTCACGATCACCACCTTTATGTTCCTCTTGAACCAATAATACATCGATGGTATGGTCTTGCATCAACTAGAGTGATCGACAATTGTTCACATCATGTCCCATGGACTTGAAAAATTCACAGAATGGAGTATGATGCGTCTTATGATATTTTTCCAGTGTTGGGAAGCGGGGTGGTACATGGCCCCACTGCATGCAAATTTCACACCACTCTGCTTGAGTTCCAACCGGAAATGGACTAGGTACACCCATTGCCATATAGTTTCCTAGTGTAGGACATTCATCTCTATGATGCCCCTTTGACCTACATGTTTTTCACCATACATGCTCATGCATGTGTTTTGTATTTTCCATATCTTGCAATTGCATCGTCAGGTTGGCCAACTAAGATCGTACCTACACCAAATATGTCGATCTCTCTCCTCCTTCGGGTGTAGCCTCCATGCGCATTGCAATCTCCACCACTTATTCTTGAGTAGTCACCTTCTACTGAGTAAGTGGGACTCGAATATGGGGAAGCAACCCTACAATGAATCATTCTTTATGTTGCATGTCCTGGATCTGGAACATCAACCTATCTAGAAAAATCTTGAACCATTGGTCATAATCCCACATGGTTTCTCCTGGTTTTTGCTTAATATCCTTAATCTCTATAATGAATTGAGATGCTGACTTAGGATTTTGGAATTCCTTAAGTATATCTCTCTTTATCTTTATTAGGGACCACATCTATCCCGATGGCGCAGTGGCATTGCACTTCATATACCATGTCAGGGCTCTATCCCTAAATGTGGTCTCTAGCTGCGCAATCTTCGATGCCTCATATACAATCCTCTTCACATACCATATTGACTCATAGGTGAACCAATGTTTCTATGCATCATCTATACCCGTTCCATGGAACATGGGTAACCTCAAGGTACTATCCTGATTTTCCATCCTTAATCTTGAACTATGTCCTACGAACTAACTGTTGGATTTCTAGGATCTTGGTACCGATACTCTTCCTGGTGAAGTAGCACTACCTTTCTCTTTTTATTCAATTGTCGCTTCCCTTCTTTCTTCTCCTACTCTTGTTTCTACTCCAATTGCCTTGATGCTTGTTTTTTTTCTTCTTGGATACAAATACACAAGGGGGGTGGTTCAATGAGGGGGTAACTCCATCTTCTTCTAACATTTCTTGTGAGGAAACCCATAGAGTTTCCTACCCATAGCTGCACAAGACCACCCACTATTGCTAACTTTTCTACCCCGCCACTAGTGTGTTGAATCATAAAATTGCCAACTAGCTCACCAAGCATACAATTAATTGCAATGCACTATTCTTAAAAAAATATTATTATCTACTATTATAAATACTAAACTATAGGTGGGACACCCTAGTAAAAATAAAGAAAATTGACACCCCCTTGTTATAAAAGTTAATGATATCACTTGATTTTACTACGGTCATTGGAGGCATCTCACTGCATCAGTAAATATTGATTAAGGAATCTCTAGATGTGATGTTTTTTTTTTTAAAGAGATAACATAGTTGACTGCATTGGGTATTAATAAGAAGAAGAATGACATCCATGACACATTATACACATGAAAATAGTTGTTGTTTTATTGCATCATTAAAAGATTGGTGTCATGTCAAGGTTCACATAGCATACATAGGTTAAATGTGTAAGTAATATGGTGGTACTTTTTGGGTTGTATCACAATGAATCAACGTAAAGTGATATTCAACAACTTAGCATAACCTTGCATGTCATATAAAGTATCAAGCTCTCATATTTTATAGTAAAAGGTGGCACGGTGAAGTTTAGATGTTGGAAATTATTTTCAACAAAGCACATATGATACATATTGGTTTCGTTTCACATAATACTACCACTTGGACTTGATTTTGACGTTAACTATGATATATATCTCATGTCGCATCATCTGCCTAGCAACAAATACCGTTTTAATTTTTGAAGGAGGAAGGTTGGTATATTTCGACCACCATTTGATATGAAATTAAATTGTTTTTGATATTTATATTGGGCATGTGATTTGTTGCACAATTGGCATGCTATATTGCATTATTATTGGTTATATTTTCTAGTGGAATGGTGATCTGGAAAGGGAGTTAATGTTTTGGCGATGTGAGGTCTCATGCATTGAATGAACAGACACGGGCTTTGCTGGAATGATGTTCAATACTGAGATGGGGGGGTGAATCAATCTTGTTTATTTTTCACAAATTAAATTAATTCTTCAATTGTTAATTAATGAACCATAACAATTTATAAACAAGAATGTACAAAACTTTGAATTTTAAATGTAACAATCATACATATTATATTTCATTTACAAGTTACAGTTTGTAAGAGACACCAATATCACTTCTTTTGAGCACGAACTCAAGGAGACACCAATCCCCTATTTTCAAGCACCAAATCCCTGTTGATTAGGCTCCAACTTGTATAGGACTCCCATCCTCTTTTTTTTCAAGCACCAACTTGAGGAAGTTACAACTCCCTGTTTCATGCTTCAACCTATAGAGGACTCCAATCCTCCCTTGCTCCTCCCTTCCACCCTCACTTCAAGATAATGTTTAAAAATTCTTCCTTGGAGTCTTCCTTTGTTTATATCTTCTGAATTAGACCACAAAGACACTTTCTTATCACCATATATTCATGTTTATATAATATTCCAACAGGTGTGAAATTGAACCATTGTGTCCTTCATACATAACAATGCACCTCTTCATTTTGTTTAACAACAAGTAATATTTGTCCTTTAACTTAGAATTAATATCTTCCTATATTATTATTCATACATTATCATGAAAGCTCTTCAATTTTGTAAGAGGGCTAATTTGTCATCATAATTATGTTGATCAAAATTTTAAGAGTCGATCACATGTATGGATCAACTTGGTTATTTCGATCCCACACTTTCGTTGCATCCTCATTTCTCAATAGATCAGAATCAAGCTTTTACTCCACTATCTGGTGCATTTTCCTGTACCTGAAATTGACAGGTGCTAGCTTGTGACTCCATTTTTTTTCCATATGATCAAAATGTTGTGACCAACAATTGGATACATAAGGCAGGCAATTTGTTTTATGTTTTATCCCGTAGGCACTTCATTTCACCAAGTGACCATATATCATGACCAGATGTTAACCAAATTGGCCCTTTAACTCATCACCACTTTACATATGACCTCGACTTGTGACAGAGGGCACCCACCCACACACATTATCCAGACACTTAACCAAATCAATGGTTGAGTTATGAAATTTGTCATAATTGTTTTTTGTGTCCTCATCTATTTTGACTTTGGTCAATATTCAACATAACATGAAATAATGAGGGTCATCTGATATTGATCAACAGTGGAATCGAAATAATATAAAGTGGTTTTGATAAAATATTTGGATCCGAGTTTGTTTTGACTCTAATAAACTGCCAACCAACCCCAAAATTATTTTCGACCGTTCGATCCAATCGACGGTGGACTCAAAAATTACAAAGTTTGATTTGAATTACACCTTCGGGTCCTGGCTTAGAAATTAATGATCGTTCTAGTTCAATATGAAAAATAAATTCGAGCAATACGATCGTACTCTCAATCTGATCTGAAGATCAATGTTGATTTCTAATCTTCATGATTCCTATATCTTGGTCTAGTGATCTAATGATCACAGCGAAATTATGATGATTAGATGGGAATTAATTCACCAATTTTCAATAATTTCCATTTGATTCGGAAGTAGAATCATATATTATTTGTCTCGACAGTAATGGATGTAGATGAATTATATTTTGGCACTTAAGTTGACAGACTTAGTGGAGTAGATATAAAAACAGTTTGAGATATGGCCTGGAGGGAAATTGTTAATCCTTGTCACATATCAAAGTATTAAACCTTGTGTCTGTTTTTATAATAGCACAAACACAATGATACGAGGAATCAATTTGTGCCAACATTGTATTCACTGTTTTAGTAGATTGTAAAGACATAGGAATAATACTAGACAACATTTAATTGTAAAATTCTTCCATGATATCTTCAAGGATGAACAATATACTTTTTTCTTGAACATTGATGTGAATACATGAACATTAATCAAGCTCTCAACATGGACAAAGTTGTAGACCATGTTAATGACCCCGTTTTGACATCAATTATACTTCATATCCAAAAAATTTCCTCAATACCATATTATCCCTCTTTTGACATTCATGTCAACTTCATAACATTATGTTCAATATTGAGCATATTGACCTCCTTTGACATCAATGCCAACACCATGTCCAACAATATTTTTGTTGGGGTTACCACCTTGAACATTTCAACATTTTCATTCTGTTGGTCTTGGAATTACCACATATTCTAGTTCTTCTTCTAGTGCTGGTCAATCTTGTTCTTCACAAACTTCTTCCTCTTATTTAATTGGAAATATATTTAGTCATCAAATTCCAGTTCAATCTACCACTAATCCAGCCAAAGTAATCAAGAAATTCGGTTTATTTCAGTTTGCGGAAGACGCCACAACTACACCATGGCATGTGTTCTCACCTCCAGATATTTCTCTAGCCACTAATCCCCTTCCCAAATCCAAATATCATTTGCCAATTTTTTTCAGGAAATGACACCATTTATACTAAAGAACATCTTAGTGCATTTTCTAATGCATGCCACAATATAGGAGCAAATGATAATGATACATGTATGTGATTATTCGTTAATTCTCTAGAAGGGAAAGCTACTTCTAATTTTTTTGAATTGCCTCCTAAAGTCTTTTCAACTTGGGATGAGTTAGTTTACTGGTTTAAATCAACATATGGGCAACCCAATAATCCAACAAATTTGTTAATGGATTACAATAACATTGCTTTTACAAATGGTGAAACCATTAAATCTTTCAATCTTAGATTCACCAAATTGTACAATCAAATCCTAGAAATGATCTATCCTCATAATCAAGTTGCTTACATTCAATAAACACTATAGTTGTGACAACAATCCTTTAATAGTGGCCTTAATTGCTACATTACAAGTAAAACCTATAGTTGTGACAACAATCCTTGAAAGGTTCTATTACTGCTAGATACAATGAATACTTGGTAACATGTGAGTACTATTGATATAAATGCTTATTGTACTTGTTTGCAAGATGAACTAACATCTCCTCTAGGAGATACTTCATGTTTTTCTTCCAGGCAAGTCACCTTGGTAATAATATGTTGATTACCATGAAATTGTCTTTTATTCTTGTTAACATAGATATGTTCTTATGAAAATGCTATTATATTGGAAATGTTTTTTCTCTTATTTCTCTTGTCCCGGGTAGGTTATCTTGTAAATTCCATGGAGGTTACCATGGAAATTTTGTTGTTCTTGTTTTCTTGTTCCAGGCAGGTTACCATGGAAGAATGATTGGTCACAACACTGGAAGAGTGGTGTTCCTATTTATTATTATTTCATTTTTATTTTGGTTCTTGTTCCAAGTAGGTCACAAGTGATAGCTCTGAGAAGGAGCTACTGTGATGATTGTTCTTGTTCTTGTTTTTTATTATTATTATAAGAGTATTATTCTTGTCTATTGTTTTCCCTTGTTGTTGGTCTTGTTCTAGGCAGGTCACAGGTGATAACTATGAGGGGAGCTATAGTGACTGTTGCAGGAGGAAACATATTAGATGGTCTTTAGTTTGAGACATGGAGAAGACTGTCAAGATAAGAATTTGTATACATGACCATATACATCCATGAATCGAAGAGGATGAAGTTAAAACCTTCTAGCAAGAAGGGTACTTTTGCGAGATACATATTATCTCATATGGATATTTATTTTAAGGATCAGATGGCTCCAAATATGACTGAACAAATCCCTCTAGTGCAGTTTATCACTCTTCAGATCATCAGGAAGAGTTAGTAGATCCAAAAGGGCCTACCCAGAATCATTGCAGTAACTAGGAAGAGACCAACATGGTCCCATGACACTTTGTAGGATGCACAGATATATAGCATTGATGATCCATATCATGAGGAGAAGATATCTCCACTAGTGGTGAGGTAGGTGGCCCCACCAAGTACCATCTCAGAAGGAGATAGAGTTCAGAGGAATTCAACCCTCACAAGCCAATAGGGAGGAGAAGCCTCCCTAGAACCATTCATAGGAGACTTCAAAGGAAATCATCACATACAAAGGGAAAAGATGGCTCTAAAGATTATAGAGACTCAGAGGGAGTCAAGCTTCAGAGGGAGCATGAAGAATAAGAGTGAGCATGATTTCAGAGAGAGTCAATGGATTAGATACTTTCATTCATAAAGTATTCCTCCTCGTATTCAAATGGAAGAGAGAGATGTCTTCCAGGACTAGTAAACAGATGCCATGAGTTGAGGAGGCTAGATCATAGCTTCAGAGACTTATAGGAGATTTGAGATCTCCTAGAGGATTACCTTGCTTCAGTATACTTTACTACAGTGACAGAGGATAAAGACAGTCAAAAGGACTAGGATATGAATATTTTTCCTTGAGACTAGAAAGGAAGTCAATGGTGACTTCCAAATTAATCTACATGATCAAACATGCTACTGATGGCAACATAGAGATGTACAAATCCTGAATTGTGGACATTCTCCCAACAAGAGGGAGAAGATTACGATGAGACACTTGCTCCAATAGTCAGAAGAATTATACATAGAGAAACCACAAGATACATGAGAATGAGCCTCATGTCTACAAATTGAAGAAATTTTTGTATGGGCCTAAGAAGACACCAAGGGAATGATATGCCATATCATACATTTTCTTGATGAGCTTGGGCTTTACCAATAGTAAAGAAGATTCAAACCTTTACTACAAGGCTGTGGATGGTGGATCGATGATATTAATGTTATATGTGGATGACCTGTTTCTAACAGGAGATGAGAAGATCATCACTTAAAGTAAGAGGAAGCTTGCTATATAATTCGAGATGATAGACCTAGGTATGTTGCATTATTTCTCAGGTCTAGAAGTGTTTTAGAAACTTGATGAGATTTTCCCGTGCCAAGGAAAAGATGTTGTAGAGATTATGAAATTCAAAATGATGGATTGTAAAGCCATGCCTACATGGATGGTGACAAATCTAAATTTATTGAGTGATACATCTTCAGAGACAGTGGATGCCACCATGTATAGACAAATGATTGGCTCGTTGATGTATTTAACGAACACAAGGCCAGATATATATTTTGTGGTGAACACATTGAGTCAGTATATGGTTGAGCCGAGAAGTGTTCACTTGGTTGCAACAAAATATGTGTTGAGGTACCTGAAGGGTATAATTGATTATGGACTTAGATATACTTCAGATCGTGAGATAAGCCTACAAGGCTTTACTGATTCATATTGGGTCGGTAGTGTTGTAGAACAAAAGAGTACATCTAAATGTTGCTTCAGTATGGGATCAACTATGATCTCATGGTTCAGTAGGAAACATACTAGTGTGGCACTCAGTATAACTGAGGCAGAGTATATAGTAGCTTGTTCATCTAACAACAAAGTAGTGTGGCTTTGAAATCTACTTACATGATTGTTTGATCTCGAGTTAGAGGAGACATGTATCTGGTGTGACAACTAGAGTTGTGTAAATTTGACAGAGAACTCGATGTTTCATGACAAGCCCAAGCATATCGAGATTAGGAACCATTATATCAAAGAAACGGTACAGAGGGGAGTAGTGAAGCTCCAGTATGTCGCTATAGATGAGCAGATATCTAATGTGTTGACCAAGCCTCCATCGAGAGTGAAGTTTGTGTACTTTAGAGACAAGTTTGGTGTGGTCCAAGAGGACTTCCCTAGGTAGCGAGAAGTATTGTGTTATCCAGATAGCGAGAATTTTCCCCCATGCAATGGGAAGTGTTGTGTTCCCCAGGTAGCGGGAAGTGTTGTGGAAGTGTGATGGATTACATATGTGATTCTAGTGGACAGTAGGTGATTCATGATCAGGAACTAACTATGGCACCAGTTAAAGTGGTGTGTATGACTACTCCAGTGAAAAACTCTAGTACACCGAGTTACTGCTACTCCAGTGAAATAGTCTAGTACGCATAGGGATACTCCAGTAAAAAAGTCTGGTATGTCAAGTTATTGCTACTCTAGTGAAATAGTTTGGTACGTAGAGGGCTACTCCAGTGAAAAAGTATGGTACACCAAGTTACTACTACTCCAGTGAAAAAGTCTGGTACGCCAAGTTACTGCTACTCGAATGAAAAATTATGGTATGAAAAATTCTACTCCAGTGAAATAGTCTGGTACGCGTGTTACTCATTGTGGCACTAGTCAGCATGACCTCACATAAGATCAGCAGATTCCATGCGTTCAGGAATGATTAGTTACCCAAATTTTCAAGGCGGTGGGCCAACCTATGTGGTTGGAGGTGTTTCCTAGCCTTGGGTTAGATGGGTAGTGTGTGTGCACTACATCGCTTAATCCTTGTGATTAGATTCCTGGTCACTGTGGACCAGTTTCCTGGTGTGCCAACCAAAGGTTA